>JAIFZK010000228.1:195000-322500 GCA_027481765.1 Tenualosa thibaudeaui | reverse complement strand
AAATAGATCATATTCACTGGCTCCTGTCTGCATTCTGTAAGTTCTCCTGCATCATGTGATCCTTACTTTTTTTTCTTTCACCAGCATCCCACCTGTGTTTAAGGCGAAGGGATTTCTGAACTTAGCCTCCTGGGCAAATCAGACGTTGCCATTGAAATATTCACATCAATTATATTTAAAGGTTTTTTTTTTTCTCGTCTCGCTTTAACTTCGCATGTCCTTGGGGGGCACTTAAGGCATTAATAACTCAGAAGTGGGCCCCGTCTTTGAAATCGTCTGCCCGCTCTCCTTGCGTATCATTCAGTCGACTTATGAAAAAGACAGAGGAAGCGTTTATTCGCAAAGCCTCCATTCCTTTTGTTTTCCACCAAGTTAGGAGTCTTTGTGGATTATTGAAACTGAGCCCCCTGTTTCTTTTATTCTCCATCGCGTTCTGAGTCTTTTGCGGATTATTAAAATTATCTCAGTGCTCGCACTATTGCTATGTCTCTTACACATGGTAGTCTCCTGCAGTAAACCATGCATTAGGTAATGTGATGCTTTTATTGCGACATGAAACCAGGGGCCCGTAAACTGAACCTGTGAAAAGCGATCAGACGAGAGGGATCTTGCCATGTCCGTCGCCATGTCAACCTGAGGCGGCGATATCAGCAGCAGCAGGAGCCGTAGTTGCTGCCCAAAGGATGGATGTCATGAGGCATGTCATGCCTCAGTTCTCGCAAGAGTGCCTGTGTTAACACAAGCGTATTTTTAGTGTGGAACTCATGCTATAATAATGATTTTATTATATTTTTTTTTCCTCACCTCAGTTTCACAGCAGTTTGTAGGTGTGGCAGTGTCTACAGTGCACTACAGACAGGGCTTTGTGTACTCTCACCCTTGACCTTTATTGCAGGCTCCCATTTGTGAGTTTAGGTTCACTGGCTGTTCACACCTGTAAATATGCTGTATGTTCAGTACATGATGGCATCCTGTGAAGAGCTGGGCACCTGTTCTGGACACACAGGCATAAAATACTTATTTACTGTGAGAGGCATTTGACTGATCTTTCAGTTTGCATTTGGGGATGCAAACAATGTGAATTCTGGATTTTGACTGAATGGCTACAGCATGACTTCAGTTCAGCACAGACTTCAAAGCAAACAACCCCACAAGTCCATGCTTGTGTGTTAAGCAAAAAAAAAGAAAGAAAAATAAAAAAGGAATGCTTCCAAAAACAGAGTGCGAGAGATAGAGGGAAAACCTGACGTTTGACGTTTGATCCCTGCCTCCTACCCCCTACCCCACCCTATACGTTTGTGTCACCTCTAAACGAGAACAACACCATTGCTTCCTCGAGCTGTCGGCTGCCTGTCGTCCGTAGGTGTAGCTTTTCTCTCCAAAACTGAATTATTTAGGTGCCCCTGCCAAAGAGAAATGGGGGGAAAAGCACTGCTTAAAGGCAGTAATGTGGCCAGTTTTTTGGCCGTGGAGACGTAAGGGTAATAAACGTCAAACAAGCTCCTGAGCCATAGCTAACAGATGCTTTTACGAGCGCCGCCACAGAGAGAGAGAGAGTGCTTGCTCATTCAGGCGTGCCCACGGATGAGTGTTCTTAGAAAATGGACAAAGCTCGTTAGATTGCAGGTGTCGGATAGATAGCATCGGAAGCCAGAGCGGCCCCTGCCTTTTTCAATAAACACTATTTCCTTACAGGAAATGTCATTCTGGTAAAGAGCCTGGCGTCATCATGAGTGCAATATGATGTTCAAACAAGCATGTCAAAGGTAATGTCTTAAACAGCAGAGACACCCACGCAGAAGAATACCCGGGTTGTCATCACAGTTTGCCTTTTTACCTCTGCTAAAGAGGTTATGTTTTTTTCGCCGGGGTTTGTCTGTCTGTCTGTTTGTCTATCTGTGAGCAAGATAACTCGAACAGTACTGCACAGGCTTGGGTGGCATTTTGGCAACATGGGTATTAGGCCAAGGAACAGATTATTACATTTTGGTGGTGAATTTGTATTGGGTTAGTGAGCCTATATTGCCTTGGCAGAGGTCTGCGCTCTCCAAGTACTTTTCTGGTGTTAATCATTGAATTAGTTTGCCGTATATCAACACACTTTCATTTCACTCTTTTTTCCAGTACCTTCTCATTTCTTTTGTTTTGCTAAGCGTTCTTACAGCCTGTTTGGTTTGGTTTGACAGTGAGGACATGTAATGTTTAAACAGCTGGTGTAATCAACACCACTTCACAACCACTTCCTTAGCCCTGGACAATAACTGCTGTCTGATTGGGTCAGAGAGAGAGAGGGTTAATATCTGACCTTACAGATGGTGGCAGGGTTGGAGGGACTTTTAAAACCTGTTATTACAATGCCAGTATCACTCCACCTCACCCCCCTTTCTCCAGTGACATTGACAACATGCTGCTTGCCATGGACAAAAGAGCATTGTTTGTTGTTGTTCATTTGGTTGCAGTTTTAAGTCAAGGTGTCTCATTGGCAAACATGGCTAGCTGACAAATCCCCACCGCCCAGTTGCCTTTCTGTTTCTGTTTGTGTATGCGCCCGTGTATCCATATTTTCAAGCTTAAAATGGACAAACATCCCACCAGATAATTCCCTAACCAACAGTGTCTTCTCCTGTTTGTTTTTGCAGATGGAAGACTGTTTTTAAAAACCACAGTGATGTACTGATAAGACACTGCAGAAGGAGATGAAGGAAGACCCACATGAAGATTCTTGCAAGCGTCTTGCCAGGATTTTAGTCTCACAGACTACTGGTCAAGCTACTTGTGGAAACTCCATTGAAGTGTGTGGCTCAAAAGCCAGTGAAAAACAAGTCAAATCAGAGCTTAGAATTAGGACCCTCTCACAGACATCATTATACTGTAGTGATGGAAACAAAGGTGAATGGCTCAAGTACGCACAGTACGGAAAGCAAAACAAATTGAGCACAGTAAAAAACATGTACCTAGGTGTACACTGGTTATTATATTTCCAACAAATCCACAGCACTGAAGATTTTTATACTGTATTTAAACCAGCGAGAAAGCTTTGATGAAAAGGAAAATCTGCTTCAGAGGTTGATCTCTTTTTTGCTTTCTTTCCTTTCCTTTCTTTTTTATGTATTTTAAGAAATTCTTAACAGTCATAGATATTTGCCAAGTTGACAAAATAGGACGGATGCAGCCTCTGGAAATGTGAATTTGAATATACGTTGCTCAACAACAGCAACAACAACAACAACAACAACAACAACAACAAAAATAACTAATGTTTGAGTTTAATGTTTTCTAAATTAGAAGAAGATACAATCAAGTTTCCTTTTTACCATTGTTGTATATACCACAACAGAGGATAGGTAAAATCACGCACTATGGTATATGTATATAAGTTCGAAAGAAAAAAAACAAACAAAAAAAACTAAATGGTATTGTGTATGCAGTAGAACAATTAGGGAAACAATACCAACCATTTATATGTACTTCATAGAGTTGTTTTATTATTGTTTGTTTGTTTGTTTGTTTTGCTTTGCTTTATTTTGTTTCTGAGCCATCATTGTTTTCAAATAGCTGCCGTTTTTTTGGTGAGGATGCATGCTGGCATGTACATGTGTGTCCTGAAATGATCATATTTAATAATAATAAAAAAAATCTTTACTGTGCCGAACAAATAGATACATCACTAAAAACACATATTGATTTAATCCCTGAACCTCTCGGTCATTTGGATGTTAGTATTTCCATGTCAATCTACAATTTGTTGTAAAGATATCATGGCTATTTATAGTCATTATTTTAAGGGAGTTTGCTGTTTTTGAAGTATTTAACACTAAAAAGGATGTGATTTTTGAAGGTGTGACGCTGAAAGGGGGGGGTGGGGGGGTGGGGCTGTTTTTTATTGTTATGATCCATCTTCATATCAGTTCTCTAACAGGAAGAAAATCCTTTTTAAGAAAATAGAAGAAGAAAAAAACACTTAAATGAAGCGGTATACCTGTTGTAAAGTCACAGTGAAGTTGACATTCTCTTTGTAATTTAAACCAAATGTCACAGGGCTCCAATAGGAGCCATCTAATATTTTTTGTTTTTGCCCAACCTAATGATATAACTTTGTGTCATCCTCTTATCCAACCCCCCTCCTTCCTCTCTTCACCTGCCGTGCAAAATCAGTGGTGTGAAACTAGAAACCAGAAGTAAATAACTAGGGTCTTTTGCCCTGAAGGAAAAATACATTCAGATGATTTTTTTCTGTTGTTGTTGGTCTCTTTTCTCCCTCTCTTTCTCTCTCTCTCTCTCTCTCTCTCTCTCTCTTTCTCTCTGTCTCTCTCTGTGCTGAGGATTTACTGTGCTGTAACCCCTTGTGGTTCTGCGATACCTCAATAACCCCCCCCCCACTCCCTCACACACACACACACACACACACACACACACACTTACCTGTGTTTTAACTGTATATAAAAGTGTCGATGAACAGAAATTGTGACCAATAAGGCACGTCAGCCTCAGAGTTCAGTGGTTGGTATAAAAATTCATTTGAAATCTATCAGCTATGTCCAGTTCATTCTACCACAATACTATTCTTCTCTCTAGAAAATATAGCTATTGCCGAAGACTCCCATGAGCATTCTTCCAAGGCATAGTTTTGTTTTGTTTTTGTTTTTTTCCCGAGAAACATCAAAGAAACCAGCAAAGTAACATTGCTTTTTGTAGTGTCATTGATGGTCAGACTAAAATGGTCAAACCAGTAGAGAAGTATAATTGTTTGCTGTGCCAAAATACCACAAATCATACTTGTCACTGTTTTGGTGCAAAAATACCTGAGATTAAAAAAATAGAGAATATTCAAGACTAATAAATTACAGTCTACAATGAGGTGAGCAAAGCTATCCCTTACTGTTTTCAATTTTGCAAAAATTAAGGGGCAGCTGATTGTTTTCATTTTTTATAGTTACTTGTTATTCTGGGCTTTTGACATTTGAGATGTTTATTATGTTAAACAACTGTTAAACTAAATGTTGCCATTTAACCCAGTGAAACATGGGTCTGCTTTTAGTTTTTATTTTATGGATATTGTATAACATTATTACATGCAGGTATACACTGTAGCAAGACTTAAGAGCATATGGTTCCTCCTCACTTTGTATTGCAGTAAAGGAAATGTCTGAGTATTCTAATGTTGATAATGTCTTGTTTTATAAGTGTCCCTTTTTTTCCCCTTTATCCTGCATCTTAGTGTGTGTGTGTGTGTGTGTCTGTGTGTGTGTGTGAGAGAGAGAGAGAGAGAGAGAGAGACAGAAAGAGTATAAGTGAGAGTGTGCGTTTGCATAAATGAGTCTTTGTTTTTATATTCCATAGTGTTTTTTTCCATAATCAATCTCATGTACAGCATACAAGAAAGAGACGTAGGTCTTTTAAATATCAATAAATTATTTTATGTGTTACTGTGCAGTACACCTCCCTGAGTTGCAGTCAGATCATATTAATTTGAACTGATATGGTATTGACAATCGGCAGAACACACACACACACACACACACACACACACACACACACACACAAACACAAACAAAGCACTTGACTGAGGTATTAAGATGAGGCTGGCATCACAACACTGTGGTTTTAAAGCAACATAGCACTCACAGTTCCCTCATATTTGAGGTATTGTTTTACCAGGCAGTTAGTTTTGATATAATCAAATCAATGGTAGTGGTATAGCCACATGGGCAGATATGTGTGTCAAGAACACCTCTGTGGCATTATTCCTAAAATGAAAGGAAACTATACTGACTGTTGCAGGCTGTATGCTAACAAACACCAATGAACATGTTCTTACAGTACCCGTAAGGCTCCAGTGGGTGTTTTGAAGGTTTTTTAAACCTTTTAGGTGTCTAGCTCACTTGTCTATCCAAAAGCTCTTTAGTGTTACCTTAACCACAGCTAAAGACCACAGCATTGATTAATTCATTTTAACTCCATTTAGCAATCCACAAGAAATAGTTTTCTTATTGTTCTTATTGTAGCTTATCTTCTAATAAAGGCATTCTTAAAGCAATACACTATTAACACTTGTGACCACTGCTTTTGCCGAATCTGTAACAGGCCCATTCAAAATATTATAACTCTAATATAGTATTTCCAGTAATTACAGTAATGACTAGAAAGGTCGACTCGAATCTGATGAGGTCAGTATCACATTAAACTGATGCTGCTTTTAGCCATGACAGTGTCATCATCTCCCGCTCACCTCCCAGCTCAAGCTGATCTCAAGACAGTCATTTTCTGTTGATTTGCAGAAGTCTATTTCATTGTACATTTAGCGACTGCATTTGAGTCTAGAATCAATGTAAATAGCAGCCATAGCACACCACAGTCAACATAAGTGATGCTGCTGTACATACACAGCCTGTGGTGCTGCTGTTTAATGTACCCTACATGGCCATTACTCAGCCTTCAATACTTCTGGTATAATATCATGCACTTCGTACATATTTCAAGTCGTCAAAACAGATATCAGTGTCTTTCTAAAAATATCTACTCAACATATAGTGTTTGTAATACAGCAGCCATTTGAAGTCTTCCTCTGAAGTACTAGTAGTAATTCAAATGCCCTAAAGACATAAGTGGATGTAATCTTTCCATCTTGCCCTATTTGCCTGTAATTTAGGCCACTGAACAGTTCCCTTGCTTTGTGTAAAACTCACTATGGTTAATGGCAAATCCTCAGACTTGCAGCTAAATTAATTACAAATTGCAGTGTGTTGTTCGTCTTTTTCAACTCCACAAGCACACCAAGGGACACGTGCGGCACTACATAAGCAGTGTGCTTATATTTTAATCTGAAGGGTAATCAAAATTGTTCATGGTTGAGTTGTAAAACACATGTTATTGAACAATGACAATATCTAGTGGAATAAAATCACTGGGGCTTGGCATAGTGTGCGCACAGTAATGCTCCTGACATTATTGAAAAATAATACCCTTTCTTTTTTTTCTTTTTTCTTTTTTTCTTTCTTTTTTTTTTTGCTCTTTCCCGTTGAAAGAGCACAGTATTCCGAAGGAAACATTTAATAGTTACTGTTCAATTGCCTTCTGCTTCTCAAGTGTGTTACCACAGTTTCAATGAGTGAATGTTATTCAAGCAAACATTACAATCTTCTCAATGAGCCGTTTTATTTCCAGTTTTTAAAGGAACCCACAGTGCGGAGTGAGAATGAGCACACTCACTTGTTATTTTCCAGGAATCAGGAGACTTGTAATGTTTGCTTTCTTTGATATGGTGATGACACTGATTGGGAACAGCTGGGGATTGTAGCTGTGTGTGTGTATGAGTGTGTGTGTGTGTGTGTGTTCGTCTGTTTATGTATGTATGCATGTCCATGTGTTAGTGTATAAGTGTCCAAGAAGAAGAGTAGGATCGACAGTAAGCGACAAATTTCTCTCGTAAGCAATTCTGAGTGAAATGTGTTGACGCAGCATAGGCTTCTCTAGGCCCCTCGTTTTTCTTTTCTTTTTTGCATGTTTTTTTAAGGCAGGAGTGTAACAGAGACGGGAAGACAGAGAATGAATAATTGACTGATCACTGCATAATTCAACACAGCATTGTGAAAATTCAAGGTCCGGAACATTCTGCCACTTTTCTTCTTTATTAAAAATGAGGTTAAAGTTTCAATCAACCTTGGGAGAAAAAAAAAACTACATATAAAGTGGCAATCAATGGCATAAGAAACTTAAGATTATCAAGTTCAGCCATTCTATTCAAATATGGAGGGTTTTCTGGCTTCCACGTGAAACCTGAGCTGTCAGTCTGGGGGCAATAATGAGACCACAATTTGATGTGTCCATCAAATCCTCCAGCTCATTTTCCTCTCTCTGCTAAATGTATCGGAAGGGCTCCTGAAGCTGAAGTCTTATTGTGACTAACTGACGATTCAGCTAAATCACATTAAGATTCTTTTTTTTTCTCCCCTCTTATGCATGTACAGTAGTTTTTCTTTTTTTCTTTTTTTATCCTTTGGTTTGTCAATTATGTATTCATTGCATTTGTTTTGCTGAACAACACAAATTGTTATTTTGCCATGTGATGCCTTGTTCTGCTCCAGCTGTTCTGGCAAGGTCCCCTTCAGCTAGATGTTTCATATCGCTGCGCATATTGTAATAAATTCATTTCCGTGCAAGCATAACTGCCAGGCCCAGAGACCCACATATCAAATGTGCATTCGTCATGTCCTGTGTCAAGCGCAGTTGTAACAAGCGTCGCTTATTCAAAACATGGACAGCGTCAGTATTATCACAAGGGCCCCCATATCTGCTTTGCTGGCAATTGGACCTGTTTGGGGGGACATAATCCAGAACCAAGCATTTCTGGCCACGTGTTTTTTTTTTTTTTTTTTCGTTTCTCTTCTTGCTTGTCCAATGCCTTCTTGCTTTAGTGGAGATTGTACTGTTCCATGTCATTTATTGTTTGCTCATCTTGAATGTTCAGTGGAATTTTCAGCCATGAAGGCACCATCATAGGCGTAAATCTTGTGAAATAACAATAGTTAAACTTGACGCGTGCATAGCTCTGACAACCTTCGGGCCGTTGCCCTCTTGCCTAGAAAATGCTCATGGCCAGTTGCCGTTGACATGCAAGGCTTTTGGTCAAGTGCTTCCTGGAACACTTGGCTCCAGAGGAAATCATGCCCATTCTTTTAACTTATCGATCACATTTAGTGACAAAAGATAAAAAAAAACAATACAAATCCTCAAGTGACTCCGCCGTTTATATCTATTATTTTTAAAAGTACCTGGCCACTGTAGAAAACCACCATCTCTTGTAACAAACTGCAGATGTACACATGCCTGATAAATCACATCTCCTGTCTTTCACAGAAAAGCATCTGTCTTTTATCTTCAGCAACTAATCCACCTCTTTGGTCTGACATTTGTCAATTTTTGAAAGGTGGGAAGAAAAGAAGCTGTATTTAAAAGACTAAAAACTATCAAAGGCACAGATGTTCAGCAGCTTATGCCGTTCAGCTCTTCTTCTGCCCATCTTTAGAGGCCGTAAGTGGGGAAATCGGTATGGCTTGATTGAACAAAAGATAGACTTAATGTCATCTAATCAGAAAGACCATTATGTATTAGCGAAACTACAAAACAGAATTATCTGACAAGGGGCAGACCACATTATCTAAATTAACATTTTGCAAGCGTGAACATGGAAGGGCACAGAGGCGAATGAAAGGCTCCAGGACTGCGGCCCCTTGCATTTAGACCTTCTGCCGCAATTATTAATTTATGCTTGTCTGTGGTCTTAATGAAAATGAAAGCCAGGAAAGAGAACAGGCAGAGGATAATGTGCCGTGAAATTGAGTTTCATTTGTACAGGGGCCACCTTTTAACTTTTAGTTTCTTAGCAGGAAATGAAGCCGACCAGAGTTAGTGTGTGTGTGTGTGTGTGTATGTGTGTGGCTTCCATCCCCTCTCCTTACTCCCTCCCCCTCATCTCCTCGACCTCCCTCTATCCCCTGACTTTGCTTCCCCAGCCCTGTCTGAGGGGAAAGTTTCTTGACCTTTCACTGTATCTGTAAATATCCTGTCTTCCCCCATGAAGAACTTTGGAAAGGATTTTATAATTATATTGTCTCTCTCGCTGATAATCCATTTCAACATGTTTAAGGATTAACTGTGTCTTTCAATAGCATTTCGCCAGAGAGAGAGAGATAACAGAGAGAGAGAGAAAGAGAGCAAGGAGTGTGAGAGCAAGAGAGAGGAAGTGGTGGTGGTGGTGGGGGGGGGGGGAGCTTCACAGTCATGTATTTAAAGACATTTGGTGTATTGGTGTGGACAGAAAAGAATGCTCATCAAGGAACCAATGCGCAAGTAATTATAAAAGTTTATTAGCAGACACAAAGGAATTTGTAGCAATGTTATTGTCTGCCAGACCTGGCAACCGCTGTCGGATTAAGCACCCAGACAAACAAAGCTATTTGCAGTGACTGCTGTGCTACACAAATGAAAGATAAAGCATGGATGGACACTCGTTAGGTGATCCATTTCCTGCTCCTGAACAATTGCCGTTTCTTTGGGAGTGCTTCTATGAGTGTGGGTGTTTAAGATTCAAACCAAACATGTTTCACCGAAGAAGACGCTGCACTGAAAGAATAAAACTCCTCTGAGGAATAATATATAAATCACAGCAACCTTCTCTTCTGTTTTCAGTTTCTTTCTTTTTTTTCATCATGAAGGGAATTAGATTGCAGTCTTGGTGCTTTGTGAAATTAACAGTCACATTGGCTGCTTACACAACAATGTAGAGAATGAGAGCCAAGTGACAACAGCGGTTGTTGAGATAGAGGGCCAAGCCTTGTCACCTGTGCTATCACTCTGGTTCAGCAGGGGGTGCTCCACTTACTGTTCTCGAATGAATGACTGGGATTGCTGGTTTGTGTCTGCCAGCAACAATGACAACAAACAAGCTTGTTACACCAGCCATCCTCTGCAATGGACATCAGAAAAGCTTACACAGAGCAATAACAGATCAAAACAGATGAACACACAAAACAATAAAACTTTGTGCTTGACATGACAAACACCTGCACTGGGCAGAGTGAGACATATGAAAGACTTCTAAACAACACCAGCAACTCTGAATCTGGAAGTGGTGAGGGAATAATATATTAACCAAAACTATTCTTCCAAATGATGTAATTGTTTCAGTTGCTTTTGTTCTCTGTGTTTAATTATTATTGTCTCTCTTAAATTGTTTTTGTGGTATGTGTGTGTGTGTGTGTGTGTGTGTGTGTGTGTGTGTGTATGTGTGTGTGTGTGTGTGTGTGTGTGTGTGTGTGTTTCACCCAGTTTGTAATTGGGTGAATCTGTGTTAGTGTATAATCACCTAAAACCATTGATTTGGGATGGTATTCAATTTCACATGTGAGTGGTTTGAGAATGGTTCAAAATCTCATTCACAGTGAGACAAATTCAGGTGTGTGTGGTGTCCAAGACAATGAATAACCAGGTGGAGCCCCAGATCTTTCTTCATTTCTTCTCCTTGTCACGAGGAAAGGTAGGATATTTGATGTTTGGAAAGCCCACACACACACGCACACACACCCACGCTCACATCCACACATACAAACACGTTGCAAACACATACACACACTAGCTATTAACCTTCCTCCAGCTCATCAACTTTATTTTGCAATCTTCCCTGTGAACCATTAGAATACCCTGAAGGAATGACTTTCCAATTAAAGAGGATCTAGAAAAAGAGTGCCTTTTTATCTCCAACTCTTGGAGTTCTTTATTCCAATAATTTAAATTGGAATTGATTTTTCAATTTAGCTGCTGACTGCTGTAGACAGAGCACAGAAATAGACAGACAGAGAGAGAACGAGAAAGGCAGAGAGAGAAAGAGAAAGACAGAGAAAGAGAAAGAAAGTGGAAATGCAGGACTAAATGAAGTTGTGCTGTGATATATCCGCGCAGATTGTGTGTTTCTCATAAGTTTGTAAGGGCCCCTGTGTATGGTTATTAGGCTTCTGCCAGAAATCAGGTTTTTAGCACTATGGAACACACACACACACACACTCAAAGGCTATCCTATGTGGAGCCTAAGGCCCTTATTATTATTGAGGGTTGAAGGATAAAGCATAGGGCTCAAACATATTTTTAAATGTCTTTTAGAACTGAACTGTGAAGGCAAACCCAGTAGATGTTCATTGGACATGACAATGGCCATCATCACCCAAAATATTAAGACTTCTACCTGCCAATGTCTAGGCGTAACTCAAGTGCTACTTTACAAGAGTGCTTCAATTAGTGTTCATACTGTATATGCACTTTCAAAGGAGGCTTAGTAGTCATTGTAATAAATCAGTATAAAAGATATTAAAATAGATAAATAAATAATAAAATTATACTGCAATGAAAAATATCCACATTCAGAACATTAGTCATCAGGTCTCATTGTGATGTAAAACTACATTAAAATATGCATTGGTCTGTCAGACAGTGGTAGCGATTACTGGTTATTGTCATGTTGCTTGTTAAAACTGGTGCATATTTCTGTCTGTGCTATGTGCTATGTTGATACCATGCCGTTCTAATCAAAGTAATGAGGACTTGTATCCTGGCTGAGTGTTGCTGCTGGTATTCTTCACTCTTACTGTAGAGCAGCGTTCACTATTTAAAGACGCGGCTGAATTTCCTGTCACTTGTTTTATGTGCACCGGCAGGAAATAAGATAAAGAGCTGAACGCGGCCAAAGGTTACGACTTGTACGACGTTGCGCTCCCTTGTAAAGAGTCCCCCACCATTACCACAGCAAATTTCCCATGCTGTCTCGCTCCGACGAGAACAGTTGTCCTTCCCCGTCGCTCCGATTAGAATCAGATGTGGGCGACTTCGACGCCAGGCGAAGGCCCCTATGAAGTCGTCCCCTATGAAGCACTGCCGGGAGCCTAATAATGAGCATTTACGGTTTCCCTTACTATGGATACCACTTTTATAGGGTCGGGTTCAAGGCTAAATTATTTTCCCCCGGCTGTTTTACGGAAGCGTTTAAGTCGCAGAGGCCGGGCTTTTGTGGACTGATGGCTCTCTCTTTAGTTCTTGACAGCTGTGTTGGCTTGTTTCTCTCGCTCACCCCCCCCCCCCCCCCATCCCGTGTTGTTTAATATAGTTGTGCTGCAGGAGTTATGGTGGAAGATTAATGGACACAAAGGACGTGTGGCAGTTGTGAGGAGAGGCAGGACAGAGTAGGCCTGTCGCCATCTGTTCCCCTTGCCTTTTTACAGCTCTCTTTTTTAGTGCAGGGAGCCGATCTCACTCCGTGATGCGGCTCACTCTCTGATGCTTTTTGATGCTTTCTGACGCTTTCTGGCGCTCCTTGACGCTTTCTGGCACTGCGGCTAATTGTTGTCGGTATACGTGATGGACACAAGCAAGCCACTGTCATTCTGCCATGTGTTTTACTTCCACCTAACAGTGTGTGTGTGTTTTCAGTGTCATTGTCGTAGAGGCTGACTCGAAGGAATTTACACAGCAGTCAGGACTGGGGAGGGGAGGACGTGATTAAGATGTTCTTGAGCCTAAGCAGAAACACTCCCAGATATGAGATCGAATTACAGTCGGACTCCATTTGTTTTCACATTTGACAGGACAGGAACCAGGGTAGTCTCCATCCACAAAATCTTTATCTCACCAAAAGGAAGGCATCCAGATGCAGGTACAATTTAATCACGTCGTAAAAAAACGACAAAAGACAAGAAAAAAGAGCTATGTGCAAAGGACCAGGTGCTGTCACTCTCACAACATGCAGAAATGACACAGACTCAGGGAGACAATATGTCTATTCGTCGTTGTTGTTTTTTCTTGTTTGGTTCGCCGTGGAAGAATCTTGTTATGTTAAACAACGACGCCTGCCTCTCTCCTGGTGTAGACATCTGTAAGGCAAAATGAAGTTTCCTCTTGGAGTATCAATCTTGTAATTGAGCTCGCCGAGGGCTGGACGTGATGCGCACACTCAAGCACCCCTTCCTGCCTGCCGTTGTCCACACATGCCGCTGCCCTGTGTCTGTACTGGAGTTCTTCTCCTCTCTTTTCTCTCTTTTCACTCTCTCCTCCCTTTCATCTGTGGGGCGATGGTGGCACAGGTGGGGACGGTGCCGTTCGGCAACCAGAGAGTTGCAGGTTCAAGCTCTGCTCTGCCTGACCCCATATAAGTAACCTTGAGCGAGACACTAAACCCCAAACTGCTCCCGTTGGCACCTTGGATGGCATCCTCCACTACTGGTGTGTGAATGTGAGGCATGAAATGTAAAGCACTTTAAGTACTCATAGGAGTAGAAAATAAATATGTATATTGCTATATGAACTCAATCCTTTCCTCTTCTCTTTCTTGATGTGTGCTGTGTCTATAACTCCTGGAGTCTTCCTATAGCTTTTCTATATCTCCATATCCCTTTCTTACAAAGTTCCCCTTTTCTTGATCTCCATAATTAATCCTACACCACTCTCTCTATCTTTCTCATAGTCAAAACAATAACCACTTTCTCTCAGCAAATATTACTTTAATTTTATCTATTTGTAGTCGCATCTCATAAGGCCTGCACAGGAGGTCACCATTTTTTTTTCCCCAAAATGGATTTAAATTATTTTGGAATACAGGGATTCTCCTCTAATGAGTTCTGACACAGACACACTATTGAATATCTGATAGGATTTAATTGTTTTCTCAGTTGGCAACTTCAGAAGAATAATGAACATGAATGAATGAGGAGAGGGGTAAAAAAAGAGAGACGGAATAGACTGAAGACGATGGAGGAGGAGGAGCAGGAGGAGAGAGGCAGATTGTGCTGGTGAAGGATGGGTGTCTTGTAACCCTGCTCCCATAAACAGCATTCCCTTTGCAGCTTGTACAGAAGCCGTGTAGTAAAATTACAATGTCCATGTCTCTTATCCCTGTTGTAACTTTACTCTATCTTCCTCTCTCTCTCTATCACTCACTTTCTCTTTCACTCCCTCTCTCTTTTTTTTCTCATTCAGCACGAGGATACAAGAGGATCATGTTGGAAGTTTAAGTGAGACGAAATTAAATATTAAACAAATCTGACACGGTCCCTGTCGGAGAGATGTTCCCCACCTTGCATGATACAATTAAAGCCGTTTCGCCGCGCGACGTGCGGAACACTCGATCCGCTCCCCGAACGCCGTCAGGAAACACACTACTTTACAGACTTAAAATAAATCTTGTACTAATCTATTGAAAAGCTGACAAGAGGAGCCCAAGGTTTCAAGGCACTTAGCTGAGTAGTGAAGGGGAGGAGGGAGTGGGGGGGGGGGGCCTTTACATTATTTATATCCACTAATGGTGGTGCAATTCTCGCACGATCCGTGTGAATCAGGCTCTATACAATCTGGTAAAATAGCTACCAGTGTAATCAAAGCCATACATTTTCCTCAGTTGCTCCTCCACTGTTAACTAGAGGGTCAATGAGACTTTTTTTTTTTCTTCATCGAAGAGCACATTCTTTATGGGAGATTATCCCTTTTAATAGAGATTAAAGACTGCAAGGTGCAAGCGTTTTTTGCCAAAAAGATAAGATCTTTATGTGTGAGCAAGAGAAAGTAAATAACACTGCACACAAGAGACATTGCACAATAGCGGAGTGTTTTGTGTGTATGTGTGTGTGTGTGTGTGTGTTACATGTGTTCCTGTGCAATCTTTCACAGTGTTAGTGTGTCTGCGTTTGCACTTTGCACTTGTGTTTGTGTCTGTGTGTCTGTATGTCTGTGTTTGTGTGTGCATGTCTCTGTGTGTGTGTATGTCTGTGTTTGTGTGTGTGTGTGCGTGCATGTGCCCGTGTTTGTGTGTGTGTGTGTGTGTGTGTGCATCTGTGAAATATCCTAAATACACCAAAGACTTCCTTCTAGGTGTCTCAATTCACACCCCTTGAAGTGTGTGACGTGACATCCACACAGCTTAATGCACACCGGAGACCACCACACCTCCAGTCAGAGGAGGGCTCTTTCTCACTCTCTCTCTCTCTCTCTCTCTCTCTTCAGTCTCTCATTTAACATCCTGCTGCACTGTCTCCACACTACCTGCCTGGAGGGCAGAGCTATGCACAAGTGCCCTGGACGAGAATCTAAAATCTGGCAGCTGCTGTCTTCTATAACCCCTGCTTTCTGGCTGGAACAGAGAGAGAAAGAGAGAGCATAGAGAAGCAGATGACTGTGAGACCCAACCCAGGCCATCTCCAGGCCGGCCTAGGGCCGGAGTTGTACCGGGTCTGCTCCCAAGTCGGCTAGTTTTGCCAAAGCTCGTGTGTAATTACAAGAGGATGTCTTTTCATGTGGAGTAATAGGAACAAGACGACAGCATTAATGATGCCAAGTCGGGGCTTGTGGGCTTTTGAATTCTATGTATGTTTTTGCATCTCGTATAGAAAAACAAATCATATCCTGTAATGTTTCTTCCCCCATTGCCCCAAGGGGATGTCTTCCCAGTGTTGTATATATCCAGCGCATTTTCCATAAACTGTTATTTATAGTTGTTTTCAGAAGTAATGACTCGGTGTGTGGTGGGATGTTCTTCAATCGCTTGTGCTATCGAAAAGAAAACAAACGTCCATCTCAGGCTCAACTTAGCTGCTTTTCCCTGCTCCCGCTCCCCATTACATGGTCCTTTCAAGATGTACTCTGTTTTGGGGAGATGCTTTGTTCAAGCACTCTCAGAGAAATTACAACATGTTTGTCACAGTAACAACAGTAATAACAGTTTGTCAAAGTTGGTCTGGCTCCCAAAGCTGAAGGCCCAAAATCTCATTTTTCTTTTTTTTTATTTTTAAAGCTCTGTTTTCTTTTCTGCCCAATGATTGCTTTAAGGAGTACAGAAATCAGCATCTTATTATGGGGATTGAGGGGTTAAATAAAATGCCTGTGTACCCATGGAGACTTCAGCAGGGGTTTGATCCATTGAGCCTGGAACTCACTGTCACCTTCATGTTTTTTATATGATTGCTGAATCCTTTTGTGACATTACTTCTTCTATGAACAGCAAAATCCCATTTCAGTTCCCACAGCTCCCACAACTGGCACAGTAGATGCAGAAGTCTGCTCATGCATGAAGGCTGCACTGTGTCAATCTAGCATGACACACTCTCATGTACACACACAAACACACACACAGGAAACGCACCCGGCAATATTCAGGAAACAAATACACCCATGCCGCTTCTGATCGTTACTGTGATAGCATGCGCTGACAAGCGGAGTCTATTAAGCTGTCCTCAAATATGCAAAATGATATGATTTTACAATGATTACATATTCTCTTCGCAGCCGGCTGGCTTTATGCATCTCCATTTGTCATTGACTATTGTGTCCAATTATATGATTAGCTTTGAACACTCCAGCTCTCCGAGTGCTCTTGTGTGTTCCAATGCACTGAGTGATGCACAAACAAAGTCATTACAACATGTATTCACACATATCAAATAACAAACAGATGGCCACTGTGCACGCAGCCTGATTTGTTTTCAACATGAACGTCGGAAAGTAAGAGAGAGTGAAAGAGTGAGATAGAGAGAGAGAGAGAGAGAGAGAGAGAGAGAAAGAGAGAGTGAAAGAGAAGAGGAAGGGGGGAAAAAGAGGTAGTTTTATTTCGCTTTGTTTGGCGCACTGGCTGTTTTATTCCCAGAGAGAAGCAGCTGTTTGATAGGCTGCTTAAATCAGCTCATATGAAAGACAATCTTGTTTTCATTAATTTTTTTTCTCCAACGCGCACCCCCCCCCTCCCCCACTCCCTATATCCCCACCTCCCCCTTAACCACCATCATCAACGCTGCTACCACCCTGCTCATATGACAAAGGCACTTGTTGTGAAGATTCAGAATTACCAAGAGAAGCTCCTGGATAATTCATCACAGACTGGACAAGGGACTTTTTTAATTGTTGCGACTGTCAGTTGCCATCAAAGCGAGTTCAGTGCCTTTGAAGTGCAACAGGTGGGCTGGCAGACACTTTGTCTCTCTCTTCTCTCTGTCTCTCTCTTTTTGAATGTGTGTATAGGGTGTCTGTTCTGTACCACTGGACACACATAGCCACAGGAAGTGACAAGGCCTGTTAGTTGTGTGGACTTTCACCTGCTAACAGATGCTCCTCTATCAGGCATCCAAAAACATTGGCCAACCCCCCCCCCCTGCAATAAATAAATAAATAAATAAAAACTTTTATTCCCGTAGTTTCCTCACACTGAGTGGTTACTGCGGAAGCAGTATATTATAGTAAAAGAGGATTTGCTTTGTTTGTTTGTTTTTTCTAATATAATCCCTTCGACGCAGCCTGCAATTAACCTCACACACAGGGTGTTACTGTTTTCCCTACTATATATAGCAGAGCACCACACTTTTCTGTTGTTGCTGTATTTATCCAGCGTCCACACTTCTTTTTGTCCTCTGCAGTTGTTGAGAGATTCGCCATGTGTTGATTTGGAAAGGAGGGGGGTTTGGGGGGGGCTGTGCAGATCAGTGCAGTTCAAATACACAGGCAATAAGATGTACAGATGTTTAGCTTTGAGGTGTGGCGCCCATATGTGCTTCTCAGTTCATCTGTTGCCTTTCTGACAGAATAATGGTTAATATGGCCATCTTGATCTGGCAAATGATAACAAGTAAGAAAGAAAGAAAAAAAGAAACATCCGTCTGGTGCGATCGGCTGATGCAAAACATTCACTCTTTCTTTCTTCCTTAAAAAAAATCTCCACTGGCTGGAGAGTGTCTGCCTTTGTGTACCACTACCTCTGTTTTTAAAACAACCTCTCACTTACACTAGCCAGCCCCTATCGACAATTCCTCTCCACAACAATATGAGCCCGCAGCTGAAAGGAGAACTGAAAGGAGAACCCCCCCCCCACACACACACACACAGACACACACACACTCCTCCACCTCCTTCACACACTTCTTCACCTCTTCTTCCTCCACTGTCAATAATCCAGCTCACTTCCTATAGTTTTTTATCATTCATCTCCTTGCTGTGTGTTCCTCTAATGCTCTGGCTTTGATGTTTATCTCGCTCTTCTCGGTCCGAGTGTAGCTGTTCTCATCACTGCACTCATTGTACCGCGGGGAACTGTTGTCTTGACACATTTTTCCATTTCCTTTGATTCACGATAAGACCTCCATTTGGTGTATTTTAATGCTTTGATTTAATTTGTTATAGATCAGTTGTCACACTGTAGTCACGGTGAAGTAGTTGTGGTGGTGATTGTGGTAGGCTTCCTTAACAGGCCTGCCAGGGCATGTGAATACTAAGTGCCTGTTGTAGCGTGCTGCCATCTGCTGGCTGTAGTGAGAAGAGGTTAGACATTGATGAAATATATCCTGAGCAACAGTGCCTCCCCCTGGATGCATAGAAGCTTGACATCATACCATTGCTTACTGTGATTGACAGTTTTACTGCTATTTAGGAGAGCACATAATTTAGGGTAATTGGTATAATAAAAATGTTGTTTTAAAAGAAATGACAGGGCAATGCAATACTCCCCTGAGCAATGCAATCAACTGCAGAAAAATGAAACAAAGTTTTAACCAGTAAGTTTCACACCACACTTTTACTGTAAAAAAGAACCAAGAAGTGTCTGACCAGCGTTCCTCTTTACTTCAAGTTCCTCTTTACTCCTTGCGGAAAGTTGAGATTTCACATTGAAGAAGTTAGCAAGTTGCACTCTTAGTTAGGTTATTAATTGGGCTGTATCTTGAATGTTTATCCTGTTTTTGTAAGTTGTCTGCTAAATACATAAATGCAAATGTAAGTGCTGTGTATTTTATTTATATAAAAAAATAGTATGAGTAAATGTGACACATATTTAAGACTTAAAATGTTTTTTTTTTTTTTGTTTTTTTTTTTTTTAATTAAAGTGCTTCACAAAATCTAGTTGCCAACAAGGTGCAATGTTCTGGTTGCTGAATCACAGTTTGCTTCTATGGCTACTGTATGTCCATCCGCATTGTAGTAATGTTTTTGTTGTAATGGTATCACATAATTGTATTTTGATCTTTTAAAAACGTGCTTTTTTACACGTGGATTCACTGAAATGTATTAGGTGAATACCCTCAACTAATGTACTAGGTTTACATAGATGCCTATTTATCAGGATATAATCCTGTCTTAACTGCTTGTAAGCCTTTGCACCACTGAAATGTTGGCAAGGAAAGCAAAATGGTGAACAATCAAATTTCCAATTCTGCGTTCATTTCCAACTTCTTGATCAATTATGCCAAACTGCAGGCATCGAGAAATGAATCTAGCAACACAATATTGTTCAAACTACTGACCTTTTGGGATCTCTACTCCTTGGTATTTAGTCTGGCTTAGGTCATCCTTCTTCAAAATATATTCTTTAGATTGGTGAAATTGGACGTTTTCTTAATATTGTGGGTCTGACCCCTTGAACATTCATGCCAGTGTTGTCCCTCCTCCTAATACACCTACAAACAGTCACGTAATAAGGGCCTACAGTAATAAGGTAAACCTTAGGTGCATATCGGGACAATGGAAATGTACGTTATGAAGCTGCCTCATCCTTATATCACATTATCACATTGTGAATCACTGCAATCATTGCAAATCTTACTTTTAAGTTGAGCCTGAAAGCAGAAGTTCTTGTAGCACTGGTGCAAAAATGACCAACTAATGTGTCATTCCCACATATTCCCACCTATTCCCTTTCCCACATTCAGTTTGGTCTTCATAAGACATGTTAGATTAGTCCTATAAGATTACACTTTACTTGAGGGTGTTATATATATATAAGAGCGACATGAGCCTCTCATTAAGCATGACATGACATGTGTCGTGAACATTAATGACAGTTTTCCAGTGTTTATGACTGTTGTTCTTAAGCGTCATTTGTTTTTTGTAATGTAAAGTTGACACTGTTTGTGATGCAGACATTACAAAATCTGAATGACATTTTGAAGTGTCATTAAACGTTCATGATACATGTCAGGTCATCTTTACAACAGGTTCATGTCACTCTAATGTTATCAACCTCAAGAAATGTGTTACTGATTCATCTATGTACAACTATTTCAACTTGTCCACCAACACATTTCACACCAATGTTTAGTTAGCAAATTTAGTCATTCACCAATCTATTCATCCATTTTTTCCTCATGGTGTCCTTCCCATGCAGATTTCTTTAACCTGATTGCAGATGGTTACTGCGGAAGCAGTATATTTTACAGTAAAAGAGGATTTGCTTTGTTTGTTTGTTTTTTTCTAATATAATCCCTTCGACGCAGCCTGCAGTTAACCTCACACACAGGGTGTTACTGTTTTCCCTACTATATATAGCAGAGCACCACACTTTTCTGTTGTTGCTGTATTTATCCAGTGTCCACATTTCTTTTTGTCCTCTGCAGTTGTTGAGAGATTCGCCATGTGTTGATTTGGAAAGGAGGGGGGTTTGAGGGGGGTGCAGATTTCTGTCCTTCTGTCCTATTTCTTTAACCTGATTGCAGATTGTCCGATTGTCTGATAGTCTGATTATTTGACGTTCTTTCTTTTTGTTGTTGATTATCATCAATCCCAGCATGCCTCGCTCAGATCATGGCGCTGGTGAGGTTGCTGAGCGAGCGCACGCTACTGGTGTGCACACTCTTCCGCCGCACGCTACGCAAGTAGTTCCGGTAGAGGATGACGCTGATGACGCGGTCTTGAAACTGCTTGGAGACGATGTAATACAGGACAATATCCAACACCGTGCTGAGGTTCATCAGAAATGTGGTAAAGGTGCCCCAGCTGCTGTAGGTCTCACTGTCGTCGCTGTTGGTGGGGGAGAGCAGGAGGAAGACGAAACACACATGGTAGGGCACAAAGCACACCAGCACCTGGATGATGAGCGTGACGATGATGCGAATGGACTTCTGCTTGACCTTGGGTTTGAGTTTGGATGTGCGCCCGTGCACAAGGTTGTCCACGATGACCACGTAGCAGCCCACCATGATGCACATAGGCACCAGGAAGAAGAAGATGAGCCGCACAAAGTTGATGGGGTTGTCGCGGCGCAGGTGCTCGATGTCGCGCATCTTCAGGCACGTGGTGAAGTTGGCGCTGGCCGTTGCGTCTGGGTCGTTTTCTGGGAAGAGCAGTGGCGCTGTGCAGCCCAGCGTCATCACCCAAACGCCGGCACACGACACCAGCGCTTTGCGTGTGCTCTTGAGCTCGCGGCTGTGTTTGGGCTGCACAATGGCCACATAGCGGTCTGCGCTGATCAATGCAAACACCCATAATGCCATGCACGGGTAGAAGATGGTAAGCGCAGCGCTCACCCGGCAGAATATGTCGCCAAATGGCCAGTAGTCCCACGCATAATAGATCATGCGGAAAGGCAGGAGCAGGATGAAGACCAGGTCCACCACTGCCACGTTGATCATGTGGATCGTGACCGAGCTCCGCCGTTTGGTAGTCAAGGCAAACACCCAGAGCGCCGTGATGTTGACGAGGAAGCCGATGACAAACAGGAAGCAGTAGAAGACCAGGCCGGCCGTTCGGTACTCCACTGGGGCCAGGTTGTGAGACCTGCTGCTCTCAAGGGACACGTTCACGTCCATGGCTGCCTTCTGCACAAAAACAGAGTGTCAAGAGTTTTCAGTCAACCAATGAGGAAGTTGGATTTTGAAATGTGGGAAAGCAAAACTTTCTTGGTAAACAACATGTAAATTAAGAGAAGTGCCTATAACTTTTCTTAGTGGTGACCTGAAGAGAAAGACTAGGCATGTCTTGTGAAATGTGATGTGTGTGTTAAAATGAAAAGCTGCAATGTAAATTTAGCATTGAATGGGAAACAAAACTGGGGGTAATTCACATTTTGATGAACGATTTTGGTCATTGTCCAAGGCAAGAAAATACAGTCTTCAGCCCATTTAGAAATGGTAAAAGTGACAAACAGCAAAAAGGGTTGAAAAGGTTCAGTTATCAAATCATATTTCAACAAGAAATACAAAGCTGAGCAGAATGTGCAAATGAAAAGGAAGTGGGCCTTGCAAAAAAAAAAAGAAGTGAAAAGACTAGAGGTCTTTTGATCTCAGGAGTGGAAGCTCTGAGACCACTTACGGTAAACACAACACCACACCAACGCACAGGCACCCCCTACATACTCCTCTTTGAACCTCTCTTGCCTTGTGTCACCTCACCAAAGTAATGAGTAAACATATGCGTATGTGAAGTTTAATGCTTTCCTCACTCTGAAATTCAGCTTAGATGACCACACTAGATAAAGGGGACAATAACAGTAAAGCTCAATGCTCAAAACCCAAACTCATTCTCATGTCCTGTCTTGATCATGCTCTTACCTTCAACAACTCAGAGGTGTGTTAGTCATAGATGAAGATATGAGTTCCTTACCTTGTGTTTAAGTGTTAGTGCATCGCCTTCTGCACTATTGTTAAATCACATCAAACCATTACAAGACAAAGAGACCTGCTCTCTACCCAGCTGCCATCATACTGTACTCTCCCCTACTGTGACACGGTGACAAGTAGGAAGTTATTTATAACAATTCTCTTCTGCTTTGGTTTCGTGTCTGTGCATGCACCAAAACGGGGGCTGTAAAAACCATTTCCTGTGTCATCTCCATTGAAGTTAGTTATCGGTGGAACAAAATGGCTTCATTTTGCAAAGTACACCTCCTCAGGAAAAAAATAAAAATAAAAACAATAATGTGTGATTAGAAAGTGGAGTGTGCTTGTCGGCAGAAAGCTGACAGGTCTGGGTGCTGGTTATTGATTGGAAAAATAGGGTTTGTCACAGTACATTAGCTCTCATGGGAGAATGGCACAGCAGGTGGCTAGAGAAGGCATCTGGCATTGCCGAGTTTTAATTAAGAACAGGATGTTATGGCAGTTGCTCTATAAACAGGAACTCAAATCTTTGGAGTATATGTCTCATGCTGATTCTGAGAGGTTCCCTCTTTCTTTCTCTCCTTCCCTCTCTCTTTCTCTTCTTCCCCCTGTCTGTCTTTGTCTTTCTCTTCCTGTCCCTCTACAGATGTGCATGGTGACAGGTCAGGCACAGTTAGCTTTGAGATGAGACAACAAACAAAAATATTGAGCTGTACCAGAATCAGAAGTAGAGAAATGTCAGAGTATGGCTGTAACTCAAAGTGTGGCGGTTGGGAGCTGGGATGTTGTTGCTTAAAATGGCCATGAGGATATTTACATAAACACCTGTGCCAGAAGCCATTCACGTGGGAATAAGGCATGTTGAAAGCTCAAATGACAACTGCACTATTTTCATCCCTTCACAGTGATTGTTTCCACTGGTTTTGTTGATCACATGATGGAGAAGGGCTTGTGGAAACCCAGAGCAGAGAAAACCACACACTTCTCCCTTTTCTGTCTGTGTCTGTCTGTCTCTCTCTCTCTCTCTTCCCATGCCATTCGTGTTAGCCCACATACAGACTTGGACATACAATTATATTGCAAGTCATTCCACAGACTGACATACAGCGACATCAAATGAAACCATCTCATTAAAGGTGAAAGTTTTTCAAAGACTCCTTACACCTGTACAGTGGCACACGTTACTAATATTAGCCTTTGCAGTTCAGAGTTCCACATTGCTAGTGGTTTCCGTGAGGATTGGTATATTTTACTAATTTCAATTCGACCTTATGTTTACTGTGCCCTTTACCACAAACCTGAGATACCTTACATGATAGTGGAGCCAGACCAGCTGGACCTGGATCTGTTTTTCAAGTATGGCTGACCCAAATTTAGGTGCATGTTTTTGTCTTCAGAGGTCACATAGACTGACTTACATAAATGTGCTGCGCAGTCGTTTACCTAAATGGTTGTCAAGCAGTGAGAGTGTTTTTCTCCACGACCACATCCTCTTTGATCTTTTTGAGGGTCAAGTCTCTAAAATATTACTCAAAGCTCAAGCCTGCACAACAATACTCTTGACAGCTATTGTGCTCAAAGTTCATGAGCATTGCCTACACTGACAGCAAACATACAAATTGTGACAGTAAAGAATAGCGAGATTTAAGGGGTTTATTTTTTAGGAATTACATTGTACTATTTGTGTTCCTGCTGATGTGTTCCTGGTTTAGTCAGTATATCTGACAAGATCACATACCAACAGCTGTTATAAACTCTGACAGCCTAAATTTGTTGTAATGCCTATGTTTTTAACATATGAACATTAATGCTCCATTTACCTGAGCTGAGTATTTATTGTATATTTGTTTGGCTTAAAAACCCCCTCTAGAGGTGGAAATATGTAAATGCACATGAGATGTACCACGCCTACAGATATCACGGAAACTAGAATCATATTTTCAGTATGGAACACTTTCATAACAGAAATAACAGTAATTATGAATGTAAATGACTTGTAAATGTCAGTGACTTGTGAATGTGTGTGTCACACTAGGGTGAAGGTGTATCATTTCCTCATCAAAGGAATGTGGTGTACATCATCCACATTTGGGTAATTATAATTCATATTGTATAATTTCAAAACTATGTAAGATATCTAAAACCATATTCAAACTACATTTAATCATAATGTTAAACCCCTCAATAATTTCCATAGATCATGAAAAATTGAGGATTTTATTCTTTAAAAAAAAACAGAACAAAGGAAATTGATCAAGCTGCCTTGGATTACATCACATCTGTTTCATATGTCTATCAGGCAAGAGCCTCTTTTTCTTCTCCTCTCCTCTCTTTGTACCACAGGAAGTTACACTGTTTATTCAACCACCCACTGTGAGAAGCTGACATTTTAGATGGTGACCTGAAGAGTCCTCACCAGTCACCATTAACTACAGACACTAGGTGGCAATGGATGCAAAGAAATTCAGTTAAGCTAAAACAGCCACAGCCCAGATGTCCAACTAAGTCAAAGATCTCTACAGAACAAACATTGACATACAAAGAACCATGAGACTTGCAGTAGTTCTTCGGTCCTTGTCAGGTAATGCATGTTATCTCACTCTTAAGTGCCATGCAAATCTGATTTCCAAGTCAATTACACAATAATTGATATCTGGATCAAATCCCACTTTGTTCAGAAGAACTTATTCAAGCACGTCCATGATTTGTGAGAGGACTTTCCCGTGCACCTGAACTGAGGGGAAGGACTAATACATTGCATGTGGTTTGCCCTTTACCTAGAGAAACTGCAAACAAAGCAACTTCATTTTCAGCATGGACAAAAAAAAACTTTTGCCACTTGCCACTTTGCTTTACATTTCAATACCAAAAAAAGACAGATTTTTATCAGGTTTCATTTGAGCAGATTAAATTTCCCATTTCTCACTTTCACTCTCAGTGGATTTAAATGTTTTTTATTTTATTTATTTATTTATTTTACAAAAGACAAAGTTTTGATTTGAAAAATGGAGATTGTTTTATCACAAAAAGGTGAGCAATTGTGATGACCCCCTTCATATTTGCCCATGTCTAGATGACCAAGAGACAGAAACAATATTATTTGACTCCCTTTCACACAGTCCAAGTCTTGTAGCTGTCATGTTTTGCTTTGTACTGGACCACCATACACCATAATCACTGAAGTCACATGGCCCTCATGCCCCATTACTTTTTCCATATGAGGAGAGATAATAGAACCATATTTCTGGATTCTGGAAGCCCCCACCAATCCACCCCCCCCCCCCCCCACACACACACACACACATCCCAACCCCCCTGAGTTCTACAAGTCCAAAATGGACCCTCTTAGACAGAGTGTCAGTTTAGACAGGACAAGAGTCACTTCAGTGAGTCACCTCACTTCTCACTCCTGCTGTTGAGATGGACCCTGTTGTGGTCAAGGTCGCGGGATGACTCTTCGGGCGAGGTGCGTACGGCACTGGAGAAGGACATGCTCACCTGCCTCCTGAGCAGCTTCATCACCTTCTTCTTGTAGCCCTTGCAGGCAAAGAAGTAGATGAAAGGGTCCAGGCAAGAGTTGAGGTTCATCAGACACACGGTTATGTGCAGGGAGATCTGGAAGCTGTGCAACTCACTGCAGTCAGGAATGTAGCGCAGCTTACGGATCATGTATTGTAGCAGGTCCACATGGTAGGGCGTGTAGCAAACAACAAACACCAGGATGACACAGCAGATGACGCCAATGGCCTTCTTGTTGCGGCCTGACTTCTCCGTCAGGTGGTTGGTCTTGGCGGACAGCCGCAGCTTGGAGCAGAGCCAGGAGTAGCAGACCAGGATGATGACCACGGGGATGCCGTAGCCCAGAAAGACGGCTCCGATGAGCATGAAGGGCAAATTGGGCACCGTCTCGAAATTGGGGTACTCCATGCAGGTGATATAGCCGTCGTGCTCGATTTGCGTCATGTGCATGGAAAGCAGTGGCAGGGTCTGGCTAAACACGAGGAGCCATACGGCCACGCATACCCACTTGACGCGCTGCACCCGCCGGAAACGGGACAGCCGCAGCGGCAGCACCACGGCGATGAATCGATCCACGCTCAGGCAGGTCATGAAGTTGACGCCGGCGTAAGTGTTGATGTAGAAGACCAGTGCTGTGAGCTTGCATGCCGCCTCACCCAAGGGCCAGTGGAAGCCAAGCGCATAGTAGACGACCCTCAGAGGCAGTGAGAGGGCAAACAGAATGTCTGAAACTACCAGGTTAGCTGAGTAGAGTGTAGTAGAGTTCATCTTGCGCAGGTTGGGACGGATGACGTGCATCGCCAAAGCATTACCAAAAAGGCCCACCACAAACACGATAAAGTAATGCAGAGGCATGAAGACCCGTGCCCATGAGCGATGGTCGTAAAGGTTGGTACAGTTGGCATTGCGTTGGTTTATATCCATTGTTTCATTCATACCGAACTGGTAGACAACCCCCTTTTATCTGCAAAATAAGGACACAAGAAAGTCACGAGGCTAGTTTGCTGTGCCATACTATTTCCTGAGTTTCGTGAAGGAAGTTTCATGTTTCACTATTAAGGAAGACATTATCTGAGCTGTTTTGGATCTGCGCTGCTGTTGCTAAGTTTTCATGCCGGCAAGGGGCGCAGTCAGGGGTGTCGACCTCAAATCTACAAGTGACCACTTTAGATCCCTCGTGGTTAGTTGGCCTTGGTTACTACACAAAGGCAGTATGAGATCAGGAAGCAGTGTCTCTGTCATTAGAGCTACGAAAACAATGACTGACCCCCCTGTTTAAGTTCAGACGGCTGAAATCTCTTTCCCCCCTCACTGGAGCTTCAAACAGAAATCTGTTTCCTGACCTTATTCACACCTTGACACAGTTGCATGACTTTAGAGTGTCTGAGTTCATGGTGCAAGTAATAGTTCTTTGCAGGGAAAACATACTTTTTTTGCTTAAAAAGGTTAAAATGATAAAAGACAAATGCAACCCAAGTCAACACATAGATACAGGGTTTATCTTTTAAGGGTGTGGTTTCTCAAAAATAAGGACACAACAAACATATAATGTGTTTTCAGATGTGTTGGGTGTAAGTAACATCAAGTAGTAAAGTAGTAATTAGTTCCATTATATCAATTGCCAAGATTAACAGTGAGATTATATATTGCCAAGATTAACAGTGAGATTATGTATTGATCTAAAAATGTTGGCCTTGATCAAAATCAATGCAGAATGTCGTGAGTAATCCATCTACTCATTGTACAATCACCCACTGTACCTCAAGGAAATTTATTAGACAGTCTGACTTTATCCTCTGCATCATTTAAAACACACACACACACACATACACTATTACATAACTTTCACAAACCACACTGTAGTTATAAAATAATTTATAATCTGATGCCATCATGTTATGGGATCTTAAATTATTAATAATGAGTTCACTTACCAGAGAAGTAAAGTTTTATCCTTGTGAAAGAAAAGGTTTCCTCTTCAACAGATGTTTTTCTTTTTGCATGGCACTGTTGTGAGCTATCTCTTACTCTCTCTTGTGGAGATCAGCATAGGAACTGTCAAGTTCAGAAAGTCAGAGGAGAGGTCTGATTCCTATCCCTTGGTTGCCATGGTGACTTTGTTTCCTGTATTGCGGTGCAAGTTTTGTCAATCTCTGTGCCTCCCCTTTTTTCTTTCTCTCTCTCTCTCACGCTTGTTGTTTTAAACTGCAGTAAAAAATCTATCTGAGTACATGTAAAAGGGCTTTGGCTATTACATGCTCATCCTCAAGCTTGATCTTGTATCAAAGCAGCTGAGTTGAAGTTTGAAGCAATGGTTTTTTGCTGTCTCAGAGTTTCTGAAAAGACTAAAAGTCTAAAGTCAACATCCAGCTAAAGTGTTGTGTTTGGGCAAGAGTAAGGCAACACCTTAAGGCCAGACAAAACCACAATCTTAATATGCATTGACATCTACATGAAATTTATTTCATTTGAGTATCACAATTTCCTACACACAGTATTAGCAGGATTACATAGTCTGCTCAGCCAACATGTTCGCACATCTGTTTTGAAAACACAGACACACAAAATTGTTTTAAAGAATAGCAAACCACACACCTTACGCCTATTAAATTCCTTAAGGTGTCTCAAAAGGCATGCGGGGGCTGAGCAGAGAAGTTCTGACACAAAACAGAACAAAACAGGAACTACACCTCTACGCACAGATATGCCAAAGGCACATGTTGGCCCATGTGTCACCAAGCTACTCTCTTTGCACACATACATTTGCCATTAACTAACACAGGGCCCCAACAACTTCCCCTGGAGCCTTTTTGCTGTAATCACAGGATCACATTTAGTGGCAATGATTTTCTGTGAAATGATGAACATGCCTTTAAAGATGGTCTGCTCGTGAAAAGGTTTATCTTTTCCATTGCCTCTTAGCAAATGATGAAAAGTGAAAATTCCAGAAGAGTCTGTTTCACTTATAGCCTACCTCTATATTTAAAAAATGACGCATCTGCTTTGCAGTTGAGAATGTGAGAATGGTCACGTGTGTTTGTCAGCTCTTACAGCAGTGGAATTATGGTGCAAAGCACATTGACATTCTGAGGCAAATCTGCATGGACTGTTACCACTAATAATTTTTGAAGACATTTGATATGTGTGTACACAAGGTCACCTTTGACCAACGTTTGGTAATAGCGAAACAACCATCTGTTTACAGCACTTTCGTGAGAGTCAGACCCACTCTTACTAGCTTTGATGTGGAGAATACATTGTTTTGTTTGACTGTATCGTTGCCATGCAACATTAGAAAGACGTTTTTCGCTTGAGCCTCAAACTATTCATCATCACATTAGTTCTAATTCCAGCAAAGTGATGGATTCAGATGAAGGCTAAGTTTAGAAAATAATTATCCCCTAATATCGTACATGTATTTTAGACTGTACTGTCAAAAATCATACAAACAGTTATATTAGGAAAAAGGATGTTTACCATGATATTCCAAAATCAACATTGAGTGTTTTTGGGGTCTAGCAGCAGAGCTGCAGAACTTAATTGTGTTTCTATATTTTCTTATTATTACAGTTTATTCTGCCTTTGGAGTCTAGGGCAGCCTATAGAACTGTACGGAGGAAAGTTGTGAATTTTTGCAGAATCCAGACTGGGGACGGCCCCCTGATTAATTTGTCCAAGTTTCATAAATGCAAGTCAAGCGCTCTAGCGCCACCAATGAGTCAAAGATGGACTTGCATCCATTTCTTTTCCACCATTTTGGATTTTGTTGAAAGTGAAACAAATTTTGTCCAATCCTCTCAATTTGGCATACAGGATCTTCAGACCATTCCTCTCAAGCCTTGCTAATAAGTGTTTTCAAATTCCAAAGCGTTAGCATGTCAGAGCCAATCGAAATTGACGACAAAGCCGCCAAACAGGAAGTGAGGTTGTATCTCAGAATCAATCTTGGTACATGGGCTTCTGAGCCCATGCTGAGTGAGTACAAGCACTTTGGTGCCCTTTGACTCCTAGGGGACACTATAGTTCACTCATATTTCAGTCATGTTTTGGCACATCAAAACTGGTAGATGGGTGAGGTAACCCATTCTAAGGGCATTTACAAATTTTGAAACCCCCACATAGCTTATTGCAGCTATATGTATTCCCTACTATCACAAGGTTTATCACTGAGCTCAAATAGGTTGTAATGTTTTCAGTATAACCCCTGGCCTAGGCTGTGACCTCTATATGACATAGTCTTCTTTATAATCCCGCCTTCGGCCCTGTGGGCTGTTTTTCACGGTTGAGTGTCACCAACAGCTTTTCACACTTTTTCAACACTTCAGAAAACAAATAGCCTATTCTGAGAAAAATGCATGTAATGACTGCATTTTTCAGAGGCCCCTCAGTGTGCTAACTTACTAAGGCTGTGGTTGTTTTAGGTAGCGGTGACCAGGATGCGACTATCATGTGACTTTTTTTGAAGAGGAAATGCACTTGTTCTATCTTGTCTGGAGTAAGATGCCCAGACAGGCAGAAAAACTGTCAATACTCATTTGTGCCCATGGAGAGCCCCTCGTGCATGTTTCAAATCAAACATGGACTACAAGTCTACTACAACAACTACAGTCTTTCATGTTAACACTGTAAACAAGGCAAAACCACCACCAGATGTTTGGTTAGGCACCAGTCAATGTCTATGTAGACTTTCTTGCTCTCAAGGTAGTAATTATTATTATTATCAATGTTAGACCTCTGCTAACACAATGGGTGTGGTGCAACACATTCAGGCATGATGACAGTTTCCTGAGCTGCCTATGTAGAATCACAGAGGCAATACTTTAATCTACAGCAACTTTGTTTTGAATGAGGTGAAAAGCAAAGAGGCCACTGTGTTCTCACTTGACTGTGGTTTCCACACTTTCTTAGGATGCCTGAAGATACACAGCACCCAATGACAGAGCAACGGCTGACTCAGTTATTAGTAAATATTATCCTTCCTGTCCGAAACTTGGGCATAATGACTGATTAATAAACTACAACAATAGTACCATAACACAGTACTGTAACCCTTTTATGCTTTAAACCCCTTTTAATCGTCATTATTATTATTATTATTACTATAATTAGTATTATTATTTGTTGTTTATTATTGATGGATTACTGAAACAATTTCCAAATTACCACAAAATTTGAATGTTTGAATGATTTTATACAGAAATATATATTTTCTTAACACAAGGCTTCCGCAAAACTTGCGTGTTCCTCCAAAACAAGGGACATCTGCATCTCAGTACTGTTCATAAACTTTGTTGCAGTCACCAATGTGTTCCCTACAATATGAAAGAGCACACCATTAAAAGACACTGTAGAAACCAACTGTCGTACACCACAGTTACCCTATGTTGAATCTTGAAATTGAGTTCAGAATTATTTGGGTACTTCATCTGTCAAATTGAAGATGGATTCGCCATCATTCGCCATTTGCCACATTTTAGATGCTGTCAGGCTAACGTTAGCTTATCTGTCTACACTGCATTTGTTAGCTTTGCTAATTTCATAACTGACACATAGAAATTTTGAATTTTCAGATTCCTTCTAATTAAAGGTTACCTTTTAGTTTAGGTTCTTGTTATTTTTGTGAAAATTTTCCTCCCCTACGCCCTACTTTTTCTGCAGCTTCCGTGGTCATCCTATTGTGTCAGAGTTGCTGTAGCAGTTGCTTGTAACTGCCAGCTACAGGCAGACAGGAGTGCCAAAAACCATTAAAAAGCAGAAAAGCATGACTTTTCTGACAAGATTCAATCTCTCTGCAAAAACGTGACAAAAAGACGGAACTTTGACTCTTGGCACTTGGTGACAGCTGTGGCATGTACGTGCAAGTTGCCAAGTTACAAAAACTCATTTGTACAAAACTCTTTGTCATCATGTTTGCATGTGCACTACACTGCTAAAAAGCCTTTGATAATGTGCAATGGTCAAAACAATAAAAAATCCTTTTTAATCTTCATTATAATAATTATTATTAATATCATTGTTTCTGAAACACAGGCCTGGCATAGAGAACGTGCCCTTCGCATATTGCTGTGTTTTCCAGCTACTGTAAGAGGAAGGGAGAGGGGACTATGGCTGTGTGTGTGTGTGTGTGTGTGCGCGTGCACGCACAGCGATGGGAGTCACTTCCTGTGTTCTCTGGCTGGGTGGGTGTGAGTCACTGGGCACTGTGGCAGGCTGTGTGTGGTCTATTCATAGTCCAGTGGTGAGGCATAATAGAGATATAGCTTCAGAAAAGCCCCGAGGCTAATCGATACAGTTTGATCATATAGCAGTAAAATGTTATTTGTTACTCCCATGTCATTTCTAGCATACTAATATACAGCAAGGTCAAAGGTTAAATACCCAGGGACTACACTTCAACATTACATTTTCCTCATTTGATACAAGAGTCTGAGGTTAATTCTTTACTTTGTTTTATGAATAATCATTACTTAATGAAGTACTACAGTTTTGGAAAAGCTCTGGAGTGACAACATGCAGTTTAATTGATAAAGTGTAAACTGTGAATAGACTGTAAACCTTTCTGTCCGAACCTGTAACAGTGGCTGGTGTCGTCTTGTTTTCTTCCAGTGCGGCAAATGCAGGATGAACTGAGAGGAAGGTTACACTGAATACATTACGCATGTGTTAAGTCAAAGCCACATCTGTCGTAACAATTCTACTTCTTCTACTGTAATCAGTGGAACTGGCAATAAAATAGACCAGTCTTCTAAATGTGTTTTGTCTTGACTTAACACAACACTTCTGAAATGTATCCAGGATAAACTCTAAAGTAAGTCATGGAAAATAAAGTAAAGAAAGTCTGTGTATAATTCAGTTGACACCCAGACCTGACAAAGCAAAGTGGTTTTGAGGTGTGGAGAGAGGTTATAGGTTATTGAGGTTAAAGGGTGCCATTGCTTGTCTTATTCTTCACAGTTGCTGCCATTTTGGAAGGGCCCCCTCCTGAGATTTCATGTTTTTTGTTGTTTTTTTAATCTCTAATGTCTATAAAATAAAATCTACAACTATAATAACATAGTGCTTATTACTAGTGTATTACATGTTGCATTGTGTACCTAAGGGCATTCAAAGTAAAATGTTGTTACATATCTCTGTATTGTGGATCCCTTTATGTGGTCTCTTACATTGCAACACTGCACACTAGTGAGGCTCCAACACAGGTCACAGACAGTTAAATTACTGTACTTCACTGACTATTTTCTTTCTCTGAACACATCTGGGGATACTGCACACACACACACACACCACCAAACACACACACACACACACACACACACACACACACACACACACACACACACACACACACACACACACACACACACCTTTTAAGGAAAGTACCCAAATGTAAGATACAGAGTTACCAAACGTTAGATAGGGATCACACTGATTCAGAGAATTCATAATGTTTGACACTGAGTAATGTCAGTAATGAGTAAAATGCAAAACACATCATAAATAATAAAAAAAAACTTCTAGAAGGGTCTAGGTAAACTGTCACAGGTAGGAGGTTGATAGAAAGTATTTTCATAAAAACTAAACATCTTAAACACCAACCAGCAGTGCTAAGTAGCAACCTTAGAACCAGTAGTGCTTTGTTCATTGGTAGTGAAGGCCTGACTTAACCAATTAGTGTGAAAGCATTCTGTGACTATGAACTGCGGGTCTTTGTGCCCCATATTAGAGTCAAGTCCATTCATCGCAGATGATACATAATGGAACGTATAACTATCACTTATCACAAGATCATTGATGGGAGGCAATGGGCACAGAATAACCATAGGAATAACAGTTAGTAGTAATAGAGAGGATATCCTGTTAAGATACACACACACACACACACACACACACACAAAGTGCCAAATGCACAGCTGCATGAGTAAAAAATGCATTTGCATGCGGTGTTCGCTCTGAGTTTGTCACCTCAGCAGTGAAGGTGAGAGCCGTTACAAACACTAGTCAGCCTCATGGACACTTCTGTGTGTTAATCTAACACTTTACTCAGTTGGGTTGTACTGTTCTGAGTGCAGCCCTGGCTGAAGAACAGATTGCATCAGACTGTGTAGAAGAGCTAGCGGGTTGCTCTTGTGCAAACTGATGCACACTGTTGTGAAATTCATTACTGACAATGGTAGTCAAGCTGTTCAGTTACACTTGCCATTTTATTTTCTACATGTATAATGTCTATGTTTCACACGTATCTTGATTTTAGTTTTAATAACTTTTTGTAGATCCAGTCTCTGGATCTGGATCTGAATCTGGATTTTCTGCCATTCTCCAGTCCACTTGACCTTAACGTAAAACATCATGAGGTCCAGGAAAGATATGCAGACAGATATGACAAAAGACAAGCAGTCAGTGCATTCATTAAAGCAAATTGTGAACAGTGTTCCAATTTGACTCGACTTAGACTCATGAGAAGATATTTTTTACCCTGCAAGTTCAAGTTGATTGGCTTTTATTACATGCTTTTTGCTTGCATAAGTGTACCCATGTATCTTAAAGGAGAATCAAAAGAAAAGAATTAAAGCACCTTTTCTAACAACATAATCCAAGGTGATCTCTAATTTGCAGGTCTATTCACTCTGATTCACCCTCCTTAGCAAAAAAGACTTTCCAAACACAGCTGGACGAAAATATTTATGGGCACATCCAGACCTGCATTCTTGAGATACATAAAATTTCAACTGCTGATGATGACTAATTCACATTTCAGAAGATGGCAACTGCTCAAGCAGAGAAACACCACCACCTGCTGGTTACAGGATGAACTGGGACAGCTTAGTGTCCTAGTCAAATTTGACCAAAATCACCTATCTTTACTCAAAATAGTTCATCTTCTCTGATGGTCATGGGGCTCCATGACTTTACTCATACATGGCATTTGAACACATAAAAAAAATTGAGCTCACTTACATAAACATTAAAACACCCCTCACACACTACCTCACACACCACACACTTTTCTGCCAGTGACAGCCTCCACATGAATCTATTTCCAGAAGAATCTTTCCACTGAAAGAATTATACAGAATCAGTTCAGTAAGGCTTGCAGGCCATAAATAATAGCCTAAGTTAAAGTTTTAAATTTACTGGTATAATATTTACAAGGGCATACGTTGATACAAAAGTCTATATTAGATGATAATACGTGTATTTCCACAAGTTGGCTGGTCATTTTGGACTGGAATACTAAGGTAGTAAAGAAAAAAACACCATAGGAGACATCAATCAATGGCACATGGTCTTGCTTTTGACCAAGTTATGACCAAACCAACCAACTATGAATCCTCTTATGAGCTTTTATTGAGCTTCTCCATGATATTAGAGCATATAAGACTGGTTGAATTCCTCACAGACAAGATCCAATGCAGGCAAAGCCTCCAACGATCCAAAGATGAAAAGTAAAACACAAAGAAAGGTGTGTGTGTGTTTAAAGGGGTAGTTGTGGTTGTATTTGCTTCTTTAGAAATTAAAATTCCACAGTTGTGACACATGTGATCTGCTTAAATGCCCACCAAACCGAAACTGAATGAAACCGAAATCGTGCTTATTACCTTGTCAGCATAACTCCATGAAAATGTTCATCGTTGGTTTCTATTATTTGGTCTGCACACAAACCCACATGGATTGGTGAGAATAACTGTAATTAAAAACAGTAACTGTAGGGGGCACTCCAGACATTAAAAATCATAGGCTGGCCTGGTATGCCTGTTATTAACATAGGTGATAGATGATCATAATCATGCAGTGACACTATCAATGTAGGTTTTAGAGATGACTTCTTTTGCAATTAGCCCAGCTTCTTTAACATTGAAAAATACCTTATAAATCCACAAGATGGCAGTACAGCCACCTCTGCTTTGGCATTTCTTATAATTATCTCTTCTCTCCTTTCTTCTTTCTTCATCACTCTATCTCTCTATTAGTCCTTTCATCTTACGCTCCTACTCTGCTCAGAATACTGAATAAAAATTCTTAGTTGTGGAATTGCAGTAAAAGGTACAGTCAGTGATGCTGAGCTGTTTGTAAATGTGCGGCACCTTTTATGACATTCAATTAATATCTCAACATGATCCTCTAGAAGAAATAATATAAATAAACGCAATTTCCTCCAGCAAGGTTGACTGCACATTTAATGAGGTAGACTATTTGATGACACTGGTAGACTATTTAAAGTCACCAGTCCCTAAATAAAAACATTATATATTTGAAATGCACATGCTTTCATGATTGTTGCGAATTGCTGGGAATTTCTGCCTTTTTATTCTTCCATGTCATGTTTTTATGTGTAGTAACCGTTGGTTCTCCTTGCCTCCTGCACTGGGCCCCTTGGAACAACAGGCAGTTTTCGCAGAATAACTTAAGAACTACTGCCCTGCCAGCAAAATTTTAATGGTACATATAAGATCAGCATCCACTGAGTACCCAACTCAGTGTGCTAGTGCACCACATAATGATAGACAAAGGATGAAAAAATAATTAATTTTTTTTTCAGAACCTAGCCTGGTAGTGAAATCAGACCCTTGTTCTACACTTTCATTTCGTACAGAGGGTCTGGACATTCGGTAGTGAGATTCAATCACTTGCTTGAGGTGTTTAAGTTTAAAAAGATTGTATCAACCCCTGACTGATAGCTTTTTCTAGTATTCTAGTTCTGCATTCACAACCCCTCCCTCTGTTCGCTGATTGGACACACAAGAAGAAGAAACATGAGATTTCATTGTTAGATGTAAACAGTAATATAAAAGTTTTGTTTGTTTTTTTTTTGTTTGTTTTTTAAAAAGAAGATACATGGTAGCTGAATGGTAGAGGAACATATGTCACTCTGTTGTGACATATGGATGATATGTCCAATAACTCTGTCATAGGTTATTAGGTCATAGGTACGTAGCTTATGTTACCGCTGAAGTTAAACAAGTTGCAATGTTTTCCATTCAGGTTGCTTCAACTCAGGATATATCCTGATAAGTCTGATGTACATCAAAAGCTTCTGACAGTCATCAGAGAGACAAGATGGTCGGAGAGATATGTTGTGCTGTTGTATTTGCATCTTTTGGTGTTCCTGGAAAAAGTACTTATGTTAACCTCTCTGTCTCTGTGGGGGTGTTTAGGTTGCCATTTCTCCTTTTTTCAAAAGTTTCCATTCTTGGGTGCTTTACAATCGGAAAACACCCCAGGTGGAAAATAAATAAAATGTCACCTGCAAGCTCTCCCTCGGGATGTGTCTTGCGATGAAGTGTCTTGTTCTGTATGAATGACTTGGAGCATTTATTAAAATAGACACCTTAAGTTTTCAGAGGACACTGTTTTAGTTACAGGAAGTGGGTAAACCACTTCCTACACCAACACCAACATCCTACTTTTTCACCAGTAGCACATGGATTTGTTTGGAAAACTAGTGAATAGAAACCAGCGATGATAATTTGTAATGTTGACTGGCAAGGTAACCAGATAGCAAGACGACATTGACATAATGTTGATTTTCAATCCAAATAATCATTGTGGTTGACATAGACAGACAGCATCACCATACTGACAAAACCTGACAGTTCATTAGTGACACGGTTGATTGAGCACTGAATATACTCACATTCTGCTATTGGAAAGTCGTGGATTTTTGGTTGACGGGGAAACGCTGACTTGGTGATTAAAAAGTCATCAATTTTATATTGACTGGGAAAATGTTTACCAGTTTGGGAAACTGCACTACTTAACATCAAGGGAACACAACGTTCTTCTAATATTCAATGCTGAATCTGAATACCATGTGACTGCATTATTTTTGTCTAATTTTAGTCCTCTTTGGTCAGCTAAAGTTAACGTTGTATACCCTGCCATTAGATCCACTACTAACAGCAACAGAGTCACTATTTAACAGTGCAGTTTAAACATTAGCCTTAGCTGACAAAAGCATGTGACATATTTGCTGCAGTATTATTTACATAAAGGCAAGTTTACTGTCAAAAAGCCAGGGTGTCGATGATGATAAGGATTTGATTCTGCTACACTGAATCAGAATCGTATTGGCTGTCATTAACAACTACATGCTCCTCCAGCATTATCAACATTAACTCAAAATGTGCTGTGTTAACAGAACAAAATGGCAGAGAAACTTTTACAGGGACTGTCATGCATCCCACTGCGCTACAAGAATTTGTGCAACTGCATATAAATATAGGTAAACTGTAGCCTCGATCATCACAGGTTAATATAAGAGAGAAATACTCGCCCATGTTAATTGGTGCTATCACAATTTAACATAACCACTCTCAGGCAGTTTCGATACAGAAATTAGGCTCATTAGGTCTATAGTATCACATAATCTACCATTATCTACCAACAATAACAAACTGGCATAATCCCACCTCAAGTGCTATTACAGAAAACAAAGATACACATCATTTACCCTAATAGGTCTATAATGTCACATTGTGAGCCGAAAACCACGGATCAAATATATAAAGAGAGTTTAATAGAGCCTAGTTAGCCACTATCCTGCTAGGCCTCAAAGGACAATAGACTTTTGCATATAGGCCCATATTTATTTTTATAAGATACTCTTAATCCAAAATATTACTGCTTGTGCTGTTTTGTGGCATAATTTGTGTTGGAGGTGGTGGCACAGGCCTGTTTGCCTTATTAAAGAGGTGAATGAAAATCCTGTGTCTACTAAACCAGCCATATAAATAACATAGTCTCAGCTACTCTATGCAGTGAGCTGCAGCAAAATAGTACTCTGTATCAACCTGTGCTGTCTGCGGGCATGTAGACTACTGACCTTTTCTTTAAGATGAGTGAACTGTGTTAATAAAATAGCTAAATGAATGGTAACTTTAGCTGATTGCGGCCAAGGGTCGCAGAACTTTCTTTATTATTTTTCCCCCTTTTATATAATAATGTTATGGTGTGGACAATGATGAGGTGATTTAGACATCAATTGGTGATGTGAGTTCACATTGGATCACTACATTCATGGGGGCTGAAATTGTGTCTTCCTTGTGGGTCGACTAATGTGAATGGGAAGCATATTATTTGCCTGAAAGCTGAGTTCCTGAGTTGGCAGAGGAGTCAGGAGGCGTATCCTCAGAAGAAGAGTTGCACAGGGTGGCCAGCAGAGGGTGGGGTGCTACATCACATTGAAAGCTACTGGAAGCAAGTGAGTCACTACATAATTGCAAAGAAAGAAGCATTGACAATGCTTGGCAGTAGCTCCCAGTCGCTGACAAAGGTACCAATATATTACTCACCAAATGAAGGCTTCTAAAATGTGCATATTAAGGGAGATATAATAGTAAAATCTGCTGATAATGATGTTAGCTTGCTAGCATAATCACTAGGTTGCTTTAACCACTGCCTACAACTAGCCTACATTACATTAAACACGAATCTAATATTTGTTATGGATTATTTTATAAACCTCCTGGCATGACATCAGCTCCAAAACATGAACTAGACAGAGCAAATTCTTCATTACCTTGCTTAAGTAGAAATTTTGGTTATCTATACTTTACTGAAGTAATTATTTTTCAGCCGACTTGTTATTTCTACTTACATTTTCATACAGTTATCTGTACTTTCTACTCCATACATTTAAAGGAAAAATCTTGTTACTCCTATTTCATGTTGGTTTGTTTTCATTCCAGCTTGCATAGTTACAAAAAAAAAAAAAAAACTTTCACACCATCCGGATAAAGTTAATTTGATTGTGGTTGCCATATGGTAGCCACAACGTGGACACAAAGAGCTGTGGAAGTGGATGTGTCCCATGCTGTGACTGTTTTATACAATCCACCTTTACATAAACATAGCACAAGGCAGAAGGCAGAAGGCAAAAGCAAATCCTCTTGACAGGAGGTCCAAAAAACTCGACAAAAGACAGGGAGCATGCAAGACAGACAGGACAAGAAACAGTTCCAAATTCGGGAGATGGGAGACATGGAAAGTGGGGTGGATGCGTCGGAGGTCGAAGGGGAGTTTGAGGCGGACCGCCGACCGGTTGACGATCTTGCAGATGGGGAAGGGGCCAATGAAGCGGGGGGCCAGTTTGTGGCTATCCACCTTGAGGGGGAGGTACTGGGTGGACAACCAGACCCTTTGACCTACGCGGTACTGGGAAGCCATGGTCCGACGACGGTCAGCCTGCTCCTTAGTCTTGGCGGAGGCGGGCTGTCTGTGCCCGTTCCCACGTCCGGTGGCAGCGACGGATGGCTTGAGCAGAGGGGACCCCCGACCTCCTTCTCTTGGGCCGGAAACAGCGGTGGCTGACACCCTAGACAACACTCAAAGGGAGAGAGACCAGAGGAAGAGGAGGTGAGAGAATTGATGGAGTACTTAGCCCAAGGCAACTGCTGACTCCAGGTAGATGGGTTCTGGGACACCAGGCAGCGCAGGACAGTCTCCAAGAGCTGGTTGGCTTGCTCCGTCTGGCCGTTGGTTTGTGGGTGAAAACCTGAGGAGAGACAAACAGAGGCGCCAAGCAATTTGCAGAAAGCAGTGGCAGAGGACGTGAGGGCTGTCAGGGGAGTGGCCAGCGTGCTGTAGTCCCGGATAAATCGTCGATAAAAGTTGGCAAAGCCAAGGAACCGCTTCAACTCCTTGCGTGTCGATGATTTGGGCCACTCAACCACTGCATGCACCTTACTGGAGTCCATCTGCAGGGTCCCTGCTGAGACAACAAAGCTGAGAAAGGAGGTGGTATCTCGGTGGAATTCACATTTCTCTGCTTTTACGTAGAGGCGATTTTCCAGGAGACGCTGGAGGACTTTTTGGACGTAGGATATGTGTTCGGGCAGGGACTTGGAAAAAATAAGGACGTCATCTAAGAAAACAAAAATTAATTTATTTAACACGTCCCTAAGGACATCCTAATTAAGGCCAAGTAAAAGTAAAATTGTAAGTAATTGTAATTCAAGTAAAATTGGACCCAAATGCGGAATCAGTGGCAGGGTTGGTTTATTCAGTCTTTACAAAACAAGTATTTCAGAAAAAATGCAGAGGGTATCAAAAATATCCAAAAACACAAAAATCCAAAGGAGGCAGGAGGCAGAAGGCAAAAGCAAATCCTTTAGACAGGAGGTCCAAAAAACTTGACAAAAGACAGGGAGCATATTTACAATAATTACAAACAGGTGGGAGACAATAAACACAGTGACAAAAGGTAAAGCCCAGAAATGTCCAGCAGATGGGGCTAAACCGAGAACAGACCCTTAGACCTTCTAATTAACTTATTCAATCTGTTAGTCCCTGGCCCTAATACTGCTACCCCAACAGATGACAGCAAAGAACTTGCACTTGCCACCACAGCCTGATAAAATATTTGTAGCATCTTAGTACACACATTAAAAGATTTAAGCTTCCTCAAGAAATAGAGCCGGCTCTGACACTTCTCATAGACAGTCTTGGTGTTGCGCGTCCATTTTATTGTCTATTATATTTATAGGTCTCTACCACCTCTACCTCTTGTCCCAGGATGGAAATGGTGTTTAGCTTAACGCTGGTCCTCCTAAGGTTCATCACCATCCATTTAATTTTGGCTACAATTAAGAGCAGGTGGTTGTTACAACACCACTCCACAAAGACTCGGAGCTGTAGTAAAAGTCAGAGGTGTAGAGTGTGAAGAGGAAGAGGGATAGAACACACCCCCACCCTAGGACAATAGGCAAACTGTAGTGAATCCGGGTAGGAGGTCAATTGTGGTCTTAGATGGGCCAAAACCAGTCCCTTCAGCACCTTAATTAAGTGTGATGTCAAGGCAACTGATCTGTAGTCCTTATGGGCTGATGAAAAGGGCTTATTTTGAACTGGAACTAGGCAGTACGTCTCACCATCATCCATCAATATATGAATGAAAGCAAGCTCATGCGTGGATTCCAGGATGGCATACAATGTGTTAAGTATCTCATGGGGAAAGATTGCGATTCTGTACTGATTTGTACTCTGTTGATTTTTATGAAGCACTCACACACTATTCTCATCCTTCTCACCCCTGACCAGTTTGCATGCTATATATGATATACGTGGCTGAAAAAAGGTGGCCTAGTGCATCCCAATTATTATCAACATTAACAACTTAATATAAGATTACAGTCTTGGTTTTGTTTGGAATTTGATTTGTTTTGTTGCTCTTTTTTTGTTGTAAATCTTTTGTTACTTAGTACACTGAGGTGGCTCTGGGCAGGGCTAGTCACCTGGAGACTAGCAACTACATGTGTTGAATCACTTTTCCCCTGCTTATTTGCACGTGTGGTGTGGACCTTTTTGTCTCGCTCCCCGCTGGCCTGCCTCCCGTTTGTGTCTTTCAGGTTTCTGCTACTGTATTTCTTTCATTCTTTTTCTGATTAATATTCTTCTTGGAATGCTGTTCATGTCTCGTTGGTGCTTATTCAAACCTGTAAGGTATTTCACTAGAAATTGCAATCTCCTAAAGACTCCCTGGGGCATTAGCCAGGGTGGCGTAGTCAGGCTACAGTGATCGGCTTTTGGCCTCTCGCAACATCATTCTTTATTTCCTCTTGAACTCAGTCTTTCAGAACAAATTGTTTAAAGAGAAGTTAAAAGGCACTATATTGACTTTTTGGGACAACAAAGAATGCATAGGTCAAGGTTGTTTTTTTCCCCATAACTCAGGTACTTTGAAATTTATTAAAGTGTCTCTTCCACTTGGGACTGTTTTTGTTTTGACACAAATCTTTTGTCGACCTGAATGCTGTGTATGTGAGAAATTGTGAACGCCCAGAGACAGTAGGAATTGCATCATGTGAATTGCATCATGAGAGTACTGATGTTTATCGAACAGCCACAGAATAGCACTACAGGAACTACAACTGTGGCATGGATCCATGGCTAGGGGAAAATAAGAAATTGAAACTATGACCACCAATTATCCAATCATCCTCTCTGTCTTTTTCTTCGATGTCTTAATTGTCAACTTCATCATAAAATTCAGAAATGTCTTTTGAGGGGCCTGAAAGACAAAAAAAAGAATTAGGCCTGAAAGTGGTGTCATTATGGAAGGGTGAGATGGTACATTTTGTTTTCACTGCAGCATAGGTGAAGCTTCCTGAGCCCCTAGTTCTTCTTTCTGAGATAATTTTTCACAATCTTGACACATTTCCTGTGATGTTGCACAGATATCAGAGAGATATAATGCACACTTGAAGAGCTCTTAGATCTTAGGGCCCTCCTCTGTCACCAAAAGCCATCACAAAGAATGATATTTTAGTGTTAGCATGGATGTGCAACAGTGTGTAGGTAGATTGTGGTATTTGTAAAGAAAGATCATGAGTAGCTCTTGGGTAGTGTCCCAACAAGATGACAAAACCAAGAGGGGGGAAAGCCTGCTATCTGGCCTGTATTTTACACTGGCTATCTCCAGTGCAATGTTTTTGAGATATGTCATGATGTAATCAGGTAATGATTCCCTGAATATACTTACTGTTGAAGACTGCTGTGACCGCTAATTGTTACTTTCTCTACGGTGAATAGCTTAAAGCGAACATTTTAATATCAACAGGTCTTATATAAAGTCAAAATTATTAATTAGATGAAGTGAAAAGGTCTGAACCTTGTAGTGAGCTATCTGTGAGCAGGTATGATGCTGATAGAGTTTACCTTTGTACTTCTACTTTAGTAGACATGTAGGTGTAGGTCTACATTGACTTTTTAAACAAATGAACAAGCAAGCAAAAATACTCATGCTTCCCATGCACTGCCTGATGATCTAATGACAATTTTCAGTGGGTGTCCATGTAGTCGGACACAAGCTCACTGTCACTTTCATCTTGAGTGGGTGTGAGGGTGAATACCCATAATCAAATTGTGTTTGCATAGTGGTATATTGGATGCTTACTGACAGAGGCTAGGCAGATGAGTTGCATTGCCTTTATCAGTTAGTGTTAACTGTACTTGCCCTTTATTTGATCTTTGTTGTACCAAATTGTCTTTGCTACTGACAGTCAGAAATGTGCTGGAATATCACTTTAAGGCCTCACAAAATATTTGTGTTTCAGTTAAAGTATTATCCAAGTCCCTAAACATGAACTTGAGCATTTGGAACATTGTTCACAGTTCACAGAGTGTATTTAAAAGAATGTTTGTGAACAGAGTGCTGTCATGCTATGTCAAGCCTTTTTAGTACTTTAAGGATAGTACTAAGGATTGTGACAACAGGCTGGCAACAGCTGGCTGGCTGGCTGGCTGGCTAAGTGGATGTGACTTTTTCTCATAGGGCTGTAAGCAACATCACTGACTTTTGCCCAGTGGAAAAAGTCCCACCTACTTAGCCAGCCAGCCAGTCAGCCAGGTCGAACAAGCCCATTGAATTCTGTTGATAAAGCCAGGTAAACCCCATGTTGGCACTCCCACTGAGTCACATGGATTAACCCTCCAGTGAGCCAATCAGATAGGTGCTTGTGGTGATTTATGATGATGATTTATGGGCAGCTGGATGAGACAGATGGGCTTACCGGGTAAAATACATGTAGCATCTTGCGTTTTGGCTCTAACGCAACTATCTAACTACTAATCTCAACTAATCTAACTTGGACTCTATGGCTGATGGAATGCCTGAGCATAGACTTGAAGGAGCAACATATAAAGTGTTTTCGGCTATATTAACTGTGATCTGAATTACATTAAGTGTGATCTGAATGACACTTATTAATTGACCTGTTGTACTCAAGTATGTTTTTTGACCAACTCTTAGACATGGTTGGCATTACACTCACAGCTAAGAACAAAACATTCATGGTTAACCACTGTTGTACAGTCAGAAACATGTTTAGCTCTTAATGGTTCAACCAGTTTTATCTCAAAGGTCATTAATGGGGATTTCCTTGTTGGGTTGATAGACTCTTTTTTTGAGTCAGATCAAGATATGTGGGCCTGTCCTACATGGGCCTGTCCTTACCATAAAGGCTGAAAGACTGTCCAAACCATAAAGGCAGATAGTCTGTTCAAATTATGAGGGCTGAAAGCCTGGCCTAACCATAAAGGCAGATAGTCTGTCCTAACCATAAGGGTTGAAAAGCTGTCCTAACCATAGCCTGCCATAAAGGCTGAAAGCCTGTCCTAACCATAAGGACTGAAAGCCTGTCCTAACCATTAATGCTGAAAGCCTGTCCTAACCATAAGGGCTGATAGCCTGTCCTAACCATAAGGACTGAAAGCCTGTCCTGATCATAAGGGCTGAAAGCCTTTCCTTACCATAAAGGCTGAAAGCCTGTCCTTACCATAAAGGCTGAAAGTCTGTCCTAACCATAAGGGCTGAAAGCCTGTCCAAACCATAAAGGCTGAAAGCCTGTCCTTACCATAAAGGCTGATAGTCTGTCCTAACCATAAGGGCTGAAAGCCTGTCCTAACCATAGAGGCTCAAAGCCTGTCCTTACCATAAAGGCTGAAAGCCTGTCCTAACCATAAGGGCTGAAAGCCTGTCCTTACCATAAAGGCTGATAGTCTGTCCTTATCATAAAGGCTGATAGCCTGTCCTAACCATAAGGACTGAAAGCCTGTCCTGATCATAAGGGCTGAAAGCCTTTCCTTACCATAAAGGCTGAAAGCCTGTCCTTACCATAAAGGCTGAAAGTCTGTCCTAACCATAAAGGCAGATAGTCTGTCCAAACCATAAAGGCTGAAAGCCTGTCCTTACCATAAAGGCTGATAGTCTGTCCTAACCATAAGGGCTGAAAGCCTGTCCTAACCATAGAGGCTCAAAGCCTGTCCTTACCATAAAGGCTGAAAGCCTGTCCTTGCCATAAAGGCTGAAAGTCTGTCCTAACCACAAAGGCAGATAGTCTGTCCAAACTATAAAGGCTGAAAGCCTGTCCTTACCATAAAGGCTGATAGTCTGTCCTAACCATAAGGGCTGAAAGCCTGTCCTTACCATAAAGGCTGATAGTCTGTCCTTACCATAAAGGCTGATAGTCTGTCCTAATCATAAGGACTGAAAGCCTGTCCTAATCATAAGGGCTGAAAGCCTGTCCTAACCATAAAGGCAGATAGTCTGTCCTAACCATAAGGGCTGAAAGCCTATCCTAACCATAGAGGCTGAAAGCCTGTCCTTACCATAAGGACTGATTTGTGTGTCTTCTGTTGAATAAATCAGTAAGAGCTGTGCTGCACCTTTAAGAGATATAGATTTTACAGATTTAGCTGCATTTTGACTAGACAGCTGACATTTGATAGTTATAAACCCAGCTTTGAAAAGGTCAACATATTTATTTGTTTGTTTGGAAATAAATGGTTTGTTGAAGTAGTATTGTTTTGGGTTCCACTGTTTCAACAAACATTTTGACACAGTGGCAAACAAACCTATGTAAGTAACTGATGAACAGCAGGTACTTTTTCAGTTTGTCAGTTTGTACATGGCATGGATCTCCAACTTCACAGTCATGTGGTTCAAAGCAAATCATGAAAAGAAAAGAAAAAAAATCATATTTGCAAAGCTTCAGTTTCCAGGCTCCTTTGAGTTAGTTTTGCATTGCCAAGGTGGCGCTTACCTTTGTGAGATTTCTTCATAGTCCCATTTCTTCATCTTTATCATGACATCTGTACCCAGAAAAAAGTGCAGTACCTCTGCAGAGAGTTTGTGGTGAGAACATGTATATACTATACCCAAAGGAACACCAAAGAGAAGGATTGCAAGAGCCCTGTGGTTCACATTAGATTGCACAACTCCACATCAGATCATTCTTAGTAATGCACATACACATACAAGAGTTATGCATATGAATGCACAACATACACACACACACACACTTACGGTTTTGCTTACACATACATACACACAGTAACATTTTAGATTGGGATGCACATATTCACCATTAACTAGCAGCTTATTAACATGCAAAGTAGTAGCATACTAGCTATTTATTAGTCATTACAAATCACCTTATTCACTCACCTTATTAATACCTTATTCTGCATGAGCTTATTCTACCAATAATAGACCATTAACCATTAACTAGCTGCCACCACTGTGCCCCTGAGCAAGGCACTTATCCCTAAGTTGCTCTAAGGGAGACTGGCCCTGAAAAATTGATAGTTGACAAAATGTAAGTCGTTTTGGATAAAAGCGTCTGCTAAATGCATACATGTAAATATAAACTAAGAATTTCTCCAATATAAACTCCTAATTACTGTTTATACATAGTTAGTTGTTGTATATGAATTAAGATCTTAATATTCCTTGGTTTGTATAGGACTTATTAGGAACAGAGATCAACATTTATATGCAACAACTATCTTACTGTGAATAAGCAGTAATTAGGAGTTTATATTGGAGAAAGTCTAATTAATGGTGTACTATGGCTAGAATAAGATTTTGTAGAATAAGCTATTAATAAGTTTTGCAATGATTTATAATGACTAACAAATGGCTAGTATGTTACAAAAAAGCTGCTAGTAAATGGTGAATATGTGTACCCTAATCTAAAGTGTTACCACACACACATACATACATACACACATACATACATACATACATACAAACAGAAAGAAAGAAAGACAGACTTGCAGAAGCATATCTGTGTACACAGCCATTCATAGAGACTTGTAGGATGTCACAGGTGTGTGTGCTATATGCACACCCCCGCACTCACTGTCACAAACGCGCATGTACACCCACTCAATCCGCCCATGTGTGGAGCCCCCACCCCGACTCCCCCCAGACACATGAGTGCCCTCAAGCCCATTGCAAAACTATTCGTAGGCCACCATTACCCATCCTGCTACACTCACATAGTCCATATATATCTCCTGGCTTAAATTTTGAGAATGCACTTAACATCTTATACTTTATCAACTTAATATAGTGCAGTTTTTATGTTAGCAATATGCACTCTTTGTAAGTTTCTTTCATTGTGTTGTAGCTTGAATTTTATCCTCTTTTGGATAAAAGCGTCTGCTAAATGCATAAATGTAAATGTACAATCGCAAGCACATAAAATGATATGCATACATACACACACACATACACATACACACACACACACACACACACACACACACACACACATACACACACAAGCCCAGATGCCTTCATACTCCTTACAAAGCAAGAGCATAAACTTATACACACATGCCCCTATCCTTCCATTTCCCCATACCCCTAATCCTTTGTTCACCATGTTATGGCACACATTTAAGGAGCTCTAAATATAGAGTGAGATACTGCAACGGACTACTTGTGGGTGCGTTCACAAGGTGCACACATACATCATGCGGGCACATGGATATCCTGTAGTTACTTTTGTTGTGTGAAAGGGAGCAGGAAGAGAAACAGAGTCAGGCTTTATCTCTCATACTCCCGCGCCCCCCCCCCCACACACACACACACACATGTGCGTAGTTAAAGCAAAGCATGTGTTGGCATCACTCTTTTTATCTGTGATATGACAGCTCGTTTTTTCTGAGAAAAGGTAGATAGAAATGTAAGAAAGGTTCCTCTTTCTGAGCCCTGGTTCAGTTACAGCAACTTGTTTTTGATATGTTTCTGCATCAAACTGTATAAAATCACCAAAGATGTTATTAAGATCCATCAAGAGAAATGAGACTTTGTTCATTATTATTATAAGTAGGAGTAGTAGGAGAACTCATTTGGGAGTACAGGTCACTGTTTCTTACTTTTTACTTTTTACTTTTCCTGTAATCCTATGGAATGGTATGGAATCAACAAAGAACAACACTTAGCATTCCACATGACAAAACATTTGATTTACAGTACAGTTACAGATGAGTCCATAGTATACTGAACACTGCAGTCAGATGGTGCTGAGCATATGAATGTGACAAACAGTAGATACAATAACATGTCTTACTGGAAAGTGATTGCTCACACAAATGCCAGTCTGATCATCTGCTATCTGGGTGACATTTTTAAAAGCTCATCTGATTATGTTCCCCAGACTGAGAAAATCATTTTCTCAACTTCTTCACATCCCTCTGTTCATTTGTTTCACCCATCATATGGGCAACAGTGAAGAACGCTTGAAGTTTTCAGAATTCACAAGTTTATCTTTCAGATCACACTGAGTGAAAAAAGGTGTGTGTGTGTGCATGCACATGCATGTTAGGGAGGGAGACATATTTCAGAATAATTCACAAAAGACTAACACAAAACCCTGTACAGTTTCATAGAGGCTTCAAACATATTATCTATTTCATATTTCATATATAATATGTTTCAGTTTGTTCTCTCTAGTCCATATTACTGTAACACCTCTGTGACAACACTTCATACATTCTGATGCCATTGACTGTAGCCCTATTAAAAGTGTAACACAATAAGAACTTGCATAACAAAGCACTGATTACTAAACAAAGGGTTAGGGTTAAGGTTTGAGATATGGGTTAGGGCCTAGGCTATAAAAGTAACATGTTTATGCTGAACAAAAAGGGACATGTTTATGTTGAACATTCAGACAATTATCCAATAGGTGGTATGTGAATGTCCATTGTCCACACCGCCCTCTTAGATATTGAGATGAACTTGACTAGATCACTGACTTAATCAGCTTGATCATAATGCTTGTAAGTACCATCACATAGTCTAATCCTATAGACACAGACTTTAGAGAACCACAGAGCAGAAGAATAGCTATGCCAGGGAACTAATTCATGTGTTACTACTGCTGTTTTCTGCCATGCTCTTGGTGTTGGTGGACAGGCGCATCCTGAAGAAGCTCGCCACACGCCTCTTGTACGTCTTGATGGCGAAAAAGTAGATGAGCGGGTCCAGGCAGCAGTTGAGGTTCATGAGCGACACCGTCACCTGCAGCGCCATCTTGAAGCCCTTCAAGTCATCGCAGGTGGGCTCAGCCAGCAGATTGCGCACCATGAACTGGATGATGGTGATGTGGTAGGGGCTGAAACACACCGTGAAGGTGCCCAGGATGACCAGGATGATGCTCTTGGTCCGGACACCGCGGCCCGAGCGGTCCATGACGGGGTTGAGGCGGGCGGTTCGGGACAGCTTGAGACTAATTTGGCTGTAGCAGAAGAGGATGAGCCCCAAGGGGAAGCAGAATCCGATGGCGCAGGCCACCAACAGCAGGTAAGGCAGGATGGGTGATGTCGGCAAGTTGAGGTACTCCATACACTTGTGGCGGCCCTGCGACTCTGTCATCATCTGCTGGAAGAGAAGTGGCAACGTCTCCAGAATCACAATGGCCCACACCAGGCAGCTGACCCGCCGAGCTGTCTCCACCTTTCGCAGGCCCTGGGCACTGTGCGGGTGTACCATGGCCAGATATCGGTCCAGGCTGATGCAGGTCATGAAGGCAATGCCTGCGTACGTGTTGGAGAAGAAGAGTACGGAGGTGATACGGCACAGCACCTCGCCAAACGGCCAGTCAAACTCACGGATGTAGTAAGTGATGCGGCCAGGCAGTGCAAGGGTGAAGAGGGCATCAGACACTGCCAGGTTCATCAGGTACACGGAGGTGGCATTGAGCTTCTGGTGCCGTTGGCAAATGATGAGGAGCACCAAGCAGTTGCCCAGGAGACTGATAAAGAAGACAAGAGTATAGAAGATGGGGAAGATGATATGAGCCACCTCCTTGTAGATGAAAACATCACATTCAGTAGAGTTCGTCGATTGGTAGGAGTTTGCAGAAGCCATAGTCGGTGGCAATGAGGTCAACATCATTCTGAAATAGGTAGAGTGAATGTGATCATTTAATTTTCAACAGTAACAATTATAATTCCTTAAGTATTATTCAATACAATAAATAATTCTGTATAATTCTTCAACATAAAGTTCTTTAAAATTTAGTCTGTTTTCGTAATTCGGTCAAATACATTCTACACAAAATGAATAAGAAGAAGCCAGTGCTAAATATCAATAAATATCAAGTATAATTGTGGAGTATCCTACTACACACATACTGCACTACATACTGTACATATTATCAGCAACAGCAGCAATGACAACTGTAATAATAATAATCAATCAATAATCAGACTCAAATCAATCACAAAACTTACACCCACAGACAATATTTCCACGTTGAAGTAAATCGTCCATAAATTTAATCAATTCCTCACTTGTTTTATAACTAAAACAACCAAAATCATCCCTTCATATAACACCCCCACAACCTTTACTGAGACTTCACCGAGGTCTCCTCTATGCAATACTTCTTACCAGCAGGAGGCTGATGCAGTTTTGTGAAGAAGAGATGAGTAATGTTGTAGACCTTTCTCCTTGCTTGTCTGACAGAGAAGTGAGTGAGAGTGAAGGGCATACTCAAGAAGAGAGAAGGCAAGTTGACACCCACCAGCCCGGATTCTGCTCGCTGAATGTCCATTGACTCAGACAGGTGCTTGAAATGTTATGACATTTACACCAAGCCACAGAGAGGTCTGTCCTCTCTTGGCTTAGAAAGGTTTTACAACTTCAGCTCTCTGTGGTTATTTAATGAGACAAGGGGGAACCAACACGAAGGAAGCAAAGACTAATGTTGAGCATTGGAGTTGGTGTTAATAGTGTGTGTGTGTGTGTGTGTGTGTGTGTGTGTGTTTGTGTGTCTATGTTTTACTAAATGGATTCTCCAGATCCTCTTGAGAATCCATACTGCAATGTTGTGAGATCTTATTTTGGATGTTGTAAGATCCTCTAGAACCTGAAAATGGAAAATAGTGGAAGAAAATGTTCTCTGTGGTTGTCACAAAGTTTCAAAACCATTTTTTTTTGTTTTGCAACCCAAAGTATGTCTTGCAACAGCTGTTGACCTATTTATTGAAACCAGTGAGGATGTTGAGGTAAAGGTGTGCTCGCAAAAAACGACAAGGCAAGAGAACTGTTTTGATTCCAATCAGAACACAAATATAATCCAACTATCATCCAAATGTTATAAAAATGGTTGGAAACAAAAGCACATTAATATCACAGTGAGTGCATGCCTGGTGACGGTCTGCTGAACTGGGAAGTTGATGGGAAGCTTACATATGTGCTTCTTCATGTGTGACTGCTCTGATAAGACTAGTAGTGCGGTGGCACTTTCCACTGGTAGCTGCAGGGCTTTACTTGCCACATCAAAAAAGGTTGCTCCTCAAAGTTTTGACGTTCTCATCAAAACAGGACCTTGTTGTTAGGCCTCCGTCACATGCAAAGTTCACTATTTAGTCATTACCTAGAGGAAGGGAAATTTCAACACAACATCTCTGTTTTGGTTAGGCTGTTTAATTTCCTTCGCATAACTGAGCTCAGTTTAACCTCAATGATTTCACCTTTTTACTTCTTCATTTGTATTCCTCAGAAAAAAACTCCCATGCCAAATTAGCATGCCAAATTCACCACAAAACAATAAGAGATAGTGATTATGATCAGATTCCATCTTGTCTGTTATTCTCAAACTGGACAGGTTTGATTACCTAGCTCTATTATTTAGTTATCAGTCTTTTGGACGAAACAGATCAGAGTATTTCATAATCATTTACCTGTGTCACCCAAAGGAAAGGCACCATTTGTCATAATGCAGTTATATTTTTGAGTCAGTATGCAGTGTTGTTGAAGTTCACACTTCAAACCTCAGTTCATTCAGAATAAAAATAAGTAACTTCACATTCATGCCTCACAATTCCTATTGAGAACTAGTTCACATAAACAAGGTGAAGTTCCAGTTCTTTAGTTCAAAATGTGTTAAGTTCATAGTAAAATTAACTTGCTCAACGAACTAGCTCTTTTGAACTACTGATGTGTACTGTACAGTGTGCCAATGTCTCCATCTAGTGATCACACAGGCCCTTGCATGAAACATTTTCACATTGGCTATGGGATATCATGCAGCTGAATTTGTTTACCGTGGCTTGCTGCAGAAAGCATTGGTATTGGGATAAAGATTAGCAGGCATTAAATTGATATCCTTGCACCATCATCTCTTTACACTAAAGCAGGGTGCACTTTCCCAGTTTCAACTGCATCATGCACACTTCTACACCATTTTCACACTTCAGTGACAGCTACACAATTTGTCCTTTTTCCTTTTTAGAGTTTGTGTAAGTGGATGTGTGTGTATGTCTTGTGTATGTCATGACATGAACACTTTATGCTGCCTTAATTTCCTATAACAAATGTATTTATCTTTTTCTATCTGTCAGTAATGCAGTGTGTGTGTGTGTGGGGGGGGGGGGGGGGGGGTATGTACAGTAAGCTACAGTATCTGACTTGTTCCTTGACCAGCTATTGTAGCTGGTGTGGTCCTGTACACTCTAATAGGAATGGAAGGCACCGGCCTGGCGAAAGGTCACTAATCGTCACTAGTCACATGCAGTTACGCCACAACTCACTTAGGTCTCAACACAAGGACCATGCCAGCATTGTCACCTGCGACTTAATACCCTGCATGGTCAGATTTCACGCTCCATTAATCTGGTGCACAGAGTTAAAAGATCTCTTCAGCTTTTCCCTGATATGCAAGATGAAGCGACAGTTATTTTATGTGCTCAGGGGGAATTCCCGTGGCTTGTGTCGAAAAAATTTGTCAGACTTTTTCGAGAAGCCTCAGATACTATATTACTATATTACTGAGTGGAGCAGTGAATTAACTCCTTTGTCAGCAATAGTTGAAGTAAAATGACAAATGCTGATGAACTTTGGTGTTCAAATTGGCTCCATTTCACACACACACAATTCTTGTGCAAACAAAAGATCTTAGAATGACACTGACAATCTGCATCGATATGCACCCCTTTGCGCATATGTAATATGCGGCTGGCAGTGTAAATGTCTGTCTCACACTTAGTATCACATACAAACAACAAATACACACAAACAAATAATTAATCAAATATCCATATGCATATGAGTTTTGGAGAATTCATTTTGTGGTATATAATTTGGTGGTGAAAGGCTATATCTGCACACACGCACACACACATGCACACACACACCACACACACAGATGCACACACGCACACAAACACACACACATACACATGCACATGCACACGCACACGCACATAAAAAAAAAACACGTCTTCCACAAATCTTTCACATTTTGCCTCTACAGTAGTAAGAAAAACAGCACACACAGCGTCTGGTGCCCACCGCGAGCCCAAGGAGGAAGCTGTATTGATGGTTATATGACAGAAAAGGTTTGGAGAAATTGAAAGTGACGACTCAGCATGAAACATGCATAAAAAGTCACATCTCTGAGATCTGACCTTTTTCTGTTTGTTAAAAAGGGGTAGGGTGGGGGTTGGAATGTGTGTGCATGTAAGTGTGAAGAACTGTGTGTGTGTGTGTGTGTGTGTGTGTGTGTGTGTTGGGGTGGGGGGTTCGCTGGGGTGGTCTGTTTTAGGGAATTATACATGATAAGTGGTGTGGCATCAGCTCCAGTCAGACCAGCCCAGAAGGCATATCATTTGGGCCATGGAGTGTGTGTGTGTGTGTGTGTGTGTGTGTGTGTGTGTGTGTCAGCCCAACCCTACATGACACTCTACATGCCCAAAACATAAGGCCTTATTTTCAGAGAAGGTACCATGCAAAACTGGAAGTGGGTTTACAATTGGGTGTTTTACTTAATTATTTCCTGCTGCATACACACCGTCTATGTATCTTATAGGCCATTTGTTCAAATGAGTGTAGTGTGGGAATATCATTATGTCATTAATAATATTTTATCTGTGAACTACTCATTTCCTATGGAGAGGCTTTTACTTGGGAATTCAGCTAACGAGACCCTATCATGACTCACTCACAGGGATAAAATCCACAAAATTTATCATACAATTTTCTTACTTTTTTGTAAAAGAATTTTGTTAGTGCTTATGTTGTTTCCTCTATTTCCTCTGTCTTTGGGATTCATTGAAAACAGATTATCTCATATACCTACTGATTACCATTACAGAGATTTTTCAGAAACACCTTGAAACTACACTGGAACAGCTTCAAGTTACACAGAAATGAAACAGACTAAAACAAGACAACAAGACAAGAAAAAAAAAACCCAAAAACCCATGTCTTTGAACTCCCCTGATCAGCTTCTTATTTCATGAGAAAATTGCCTCCAGGGAAAAAACATAGTTCAGTCAGTTTTGTATGGGTCTTTGACATTTGTCAGAAGTAATTATTAATTTAATGTTAATAGTTATGCTCTAATCCAATCAGTGAGCACACAGAACTCTTGTAAAATTGTGAAAGTAATTGTGTGATTAAATAGGGCCTGGATGTTGTAATTGTCAAGTAGTGTAGAGATTATGATACAGACATGATGACTAAAATGACAATATCTAAATTGCAACAAACAAAGTTTTGCACAAACAAATGGACAAAAATGAAATGGTTTTAGATCCTTGAGTCAGATAGTCAGATGAGGCTAACAGCCACACACTGCTATTTTAGAACAAAACTAATTTGAGTTTAAAATATATTGTCTGACACATTTTGTGTGTGTATATCCCCCCCCCTCTCTCTCTGTGTGTGTGAGTGTGTGTGTGTGTGTGTGTGTGTGTGTATGCACCAGACTGAACATACCTGCATGCTTAAGAGACTAGATGTCAGAAATGACAAAGGGACTTGGAAGCGAGAGTTATCTGTCAGCAGTGGTAGTGTTAGTTGTGCAGATGGCCCACTCTCCCCTCCTCTCCCATCCCCTCCTTTCCCCTCCTCTCCTCTCTTCTTCACTCACACTCCTCTCGGGGTCTGACACATTCACTGCAATTAACACTGAAGCTCTGGCTTGGGCTCCTAGCTTTGATCCAGCATTCACAAACACTCATCATTTAGTCGTCAGTGCTTGTCAGCCACATCACTGCACTGAAACATCACATTTTTATCATGTTTTCACAGAGAAAATTAGATGAACTTTGGTGACAGATGAAAAACAAATGTATATAAAACAACAATGTCACATGATGGGGACACAGCATATTTCTACAGAGAGAGAGAGAGAGAGAACGAGAGCGGTGGGGTGAGGTTGTGCATGAAGCTAACATTGCTGAGAGGCTTTAGGGCCTTTGATGTTGCACAGGGCACTCTCTGAGGATGACCCTCTCTGAGGATCTTCTCTCTGATGATCCCCTCTCTGAGGATGACCCTCTCTGAGGATCTTCTCTCTGAGGATGACCCTCTCTGAGGATCCCCTCTCTGAGGATGACCCTCTCTGAGGATGAGCCTCTCTGAGGATGACCCTCTCTGAGGATGAGCCTCTCTCTGAGGATGACCCTCTCTGAGGATCCTCTCTCTGAGGATGACCCTCTCTGAGGATGCCCCTCTCTGAGGATCCTCTCTCTGAGGATGACCCTCTCTGAGGATGCCCCTCTGGTGACTCTGGCCGCCCTTTGTCACAGGGCTCATGAGGATTGTGTCTCTTCCCATCATCACCAATTATGCCTGCCTCGCCAGAGACAGGGGCACAGGCAGCATGTGTGCATGTGTGTGTGTGTCAGTGAGAACTGAAGACTGCACCCCCTGCTTGCATTTTAGCTTGTTGTCAGATTTATCAGATCGTTCACACATGTGTGTGGCTAAAGAGAGAGCTTGAGAATGCTTTTCAGGATAGAGAGTCAAAGGTGTGAAGATGATACAAGTTTGTGGTTATTTCTGTGTGTTTGTGTTTGTGTGTGTGTCTGTCTGTTTTTGTGTGTGTGTGTGTGTGTGTGTCTGTGTGTTTGTGTGTGTGTGTGTGTGCGTGTGTGTGCGTGTGTGTGTGTCTGTGTGCATGCTTTCATGTTAATGGGTGAATGAATTTGCATGTGTGTGTGTGTGTGTGTAGGTGAGGAAGCATTTCCTGTTCAATGCCGGAAACAGGTAGTCTGCATTCTTCCTCCTTCTGCCTTTTGGGTGCTGAATTCTGCATGAATGAAAGTGATTTCTTGCATGCACACTGCACACAGGATGCATGTCTTAAACTATCAGCGTGTGTGAATCTGTATGCTTGTGTGTTCACATGTGTGTGTATGCTTGCAATTGTGTGTGTGTGTGTGTATGACAGCCCCAGGCCTCATCCATACTGCGTGTTTCAGAGCTTCAGAGTTGGGGGGTTGGGATTGCTTTGTGTGTGTGTGTAAGAAGGGGTTAGGTCTGAGAGCAGGGGCTGCAGATTGACACTGTCTGTCAGGCTGGGGTGGCAGCTCGGCTGTGAGCCACTGGGCCTCTGCAGCTCTCAATTGCACCCAGCGGGGAGTGAGAGTCGGGCGCCCGGGGAGGCCACAGCCAGCTGGCTCCCCACAGATGAGCCACACCTCCACTGTCTGCCCCCACCAGTACTGCTATATGTGTGTGTGTGTGTGTGTGTGTGTGTGTGTGTCTGTGTGTCTGTGTGTGTGTGTGTGTGTGTGTGTGTGTGTCTGTGTGTGTGTGTGTGTGTGTGTGTGTGTGTGTGTGTGTGTGTCTTTGTGCATCTGTAGAAAGTCTGTGTGAGTCTGTGTCTGTGTGAGTCTGTGTCTGTGTGAGTGTGGGAAAGTGTAAGTGTTGAATTGTGTAAGAGTTTACTTGCATTAACAATGTGTCCTACCTGCTTGTGAATGCCGATCACACAACACTGAATGTGCTCTATCCACACTGAATCTAGTACATTAATGCCTCTCATTTGATTAAAATATAATAAAGTCCAAGTGACAGTTTTACTCAAAATGGTGCCCTGTATCATCCTGCACAGCATTGTGTTGATTAGAATTCAGTCAAGTCTGATTAGACATACAGAGCAACTAAAAGTATGTTTCTCACTACCCCATGGTGAAGAAGGAAATATTAGGATATTTGAATTGAAAGCAATGTAATCAAAATTATTTTAGCACTGACACTCACTCACATGGCATGAATGTGAAGATAGTGTAAGAACGTGTTTGTATTTTCAAATATGCAGAGGATCTACAATATGTGAAAATATCAGAGTGGTTGAGACCTTTAAATATATACAGTATGTGTATGTGTGTGTGTGTTAGGGTGTGTTTCAAACACTGTTTGCCTAATGCTGCAGGTAAGACAAAAAACACTATGATATGGATCTCATTGACCCAAAAGTTACTTTCCTCGCCTATTTACCCATCACTCCTCCAAACCCTCACTGCACAGGAGCAGGTGTTCTCCTCTCCTGCTCTCCACACTCCAGTGGTAGCATCACCTTCTTCCTTCCAGAAGTCTCATGGCCAGGCGCCCTTCTGAATTGCCTGTGACTTTGCACTTAGGTCATGAACCATAGTATCTTTACTTAGAATCTGTCACACTGACTCTCTAGTGACATCTCACTTCACAGCCTCTGGTGAGCAGATTGTGGAACTGTTACTACTATGTTTAGGCTCTGCTCTCAATTATTCAAATAACTGTCCAGTGTGTGTGTGTGTGTGTGTGTGTGTGTGTGTGTGTGTGTGTGTGTGTGAGTGTATGTTTGTGTGTGTGTGTGTGTGTGTGTGTGTGTGTGTGTGTGTGACACATGTGCCAATGTTATGCAAAATAGTTTTTTAACACCTATTCAGTTCATGTGTACAGTATGTTATTTTTCTTTCAAGATGGACAGAGTAGAAATAGATGGACAGAGTAGAAGAGTTTTATAGTGTCCAATTTCATAAGGGTTTTGTAGTTTTCTGCTGCCCGTCAATAAGTTACATTAAATAAGTTTGATGTTAGACATGTTTATATTTTAATTTGTTGAATTATCAAAATACTCTACATTCATATCTGCCATCCAGAAGGAGAATGATGAGGTTGGGGAAACTTACTGAACAGTAGGAGCCTAATCATGTAAGGATCTGTGTGTATAATGATAACATGTCATATGAAAAGGCATGTCTTCCTGTATAACGATAATGGTTAGCTTAATGAGGGTAGACAAAGTCTTGTAACGTTTTCATAACGGCAAATAAATACCCAAATGAAAGGGTTGTCTTGGATATCATAAAACACAAACAGGATTGGACAAAAAAACCTGACACAAACCTCAGCTTTCAAATCTAGCTATACTTCTCCCATACTCCTTTATTGTGCCCAAATATGTGTATATTACCACCAGACAAAAGCATCTAGAGGCTTCTAGAGTGGTGGTGGTTTCTAGGGTGGTGGTGGTTTCTAGGGTGGTGGTGACGTAGCGGTTAAGGAACCTGGCTAGCAATGCTAGTAGTCTGGAAATTGTGGGTTCAAATCTTGGCTGCCACCATTGTGCCCCCTCCCTGTAACTGACAAATGTAAGTTGCTTTGGATAAAAGCATCTGCTAAATATGTAAATGGATGGGCACAGAAAACAAGGCTGAGTCACACCACCAGTCACCATGATAAACACATGGTGTTTGGCACAGAAAACAAGGCTGAGTCACACCACAAGTCACCATGATGAGCCTTGTTTTCTGTGCCCATCCAGTGGCCTGCTCTGGAGGTTATTTGAGGCGAGGCAGTGTCAATTTCCCCCTTTTTAAATCCTTGTTTAATTCTCCAAGTGTGGACTAATTATTTGAGCAGCGCTCCTCGGCCCAGTGTAGACTGACAGCTGGCGTTATTGGAGTGATCAGTTGGTTTCCCCTTGCCCAGCAGACTAGGGAAAAAAAGCTATTTGATGTATATTAACAGTAATTGGTGCCATGGCTGCGACCATGTTTGGTAAACCTTTGTGCCATTTTCCAGGAAGATGCCCAGGAGGAATGTTCTGAGTGGAAGCATAGCCTCTGAGATGTATCAGTAGAGGAAGTGATGTCGTATACTAATCCCTTCATCAGGACCCACATTAGTCTTCCCAATAAGCAACATGTTTTACCTTATCATTCGGCTTTAGTTAAACACTAAGGGCACAATGGTGACTGCTGAGATTCAAACCCACAATTTCCAGACTACTACCACGCTAGCCAGGTTCCTTAACCACTATGCCACCACCACCCGTCTTGAAGAGTGTGTGACAAGAGAAGTTATTTTCCCTCTGTACAACAAGTAGACCTTAACCAACAGTGTTTGTGTTTTATTATCGAAACTCACACTCAGAGGATATAACTTTTTGTTTTCCCAAGGTCCATAGAGACTGTGTGAAAGTATGTCATCTCAGGTCACTGAACTCTTTCTCCTGCTTGCTTGGTCAACATAAAGTTCATGCTAGCCTGTTGTGTGAGACTTCCTCCCATTGCGTTGTGCGTGTGTGTGTTTGTTTGCTGCTGTATCTGGATTGACATGCAGTTGTGGTGGAGCGAGATGATGGTGGAGGCACCTGCAGCAGCAGCAGAAGCAGCGATGCTGATGCGTTTACAGAGCGGCCCCCCGGTCACGCGGGGGACTCCGTCAGGTCTGCCAGATCGTACAAGTGTAAAGCGGGGAACACGCGTCATGACAGCGGGGCTGCTCATTAGGCTGCATCAGCGTCACCTGGGGTGACACCCCACCCGGATCACTCCACCCCTCCATTCCAATCCACTCCACTCCCGGGTCTGTTTGGTCACTAGTCTGGATTTGCGTCGTCGCTCACTGCGTCGTCACCACCATGTATCACAAGTGGGGGGGTTGGTAGGGAGGTGGGCGGGGGAAGTGGCGCATGGTGTCCTCCAGGACTGAGGGGGCCTTGGTTCTTGAGGGTCTGGTTCTGATATCTATTTCAGTTTGCCCTACCTCGACCTGACAAGAGGGCTCTGTTGCTTCTGAGAAACTCCTCACTCATTCACACGATTGTTCTCATGGCTCCCTCACTGTGCTCAGTGATCAACTCATATGTTTCCACGTCCCTGGTGTCTGCAGTTAGCCTCCAGTGTGTTCGCTCAAAGTCATCACTGGGCTCAATTACAGAGCTGCGGATGTCAGTCAAGCAGATACGCTTTCATCTTTTTACCTCCAGCTGACTGACCACGTTTGCTAACTACTTATACACATGTATGAGAGCAATTTGCATGGGAGTAGTTCTTTGATTAACGTATTTTTGCATGTACTTGCACTACTATGAGTGATTTTAGGTAATTATTCACTTCCTGTTTGAATTATTTCACCATTAGCAGACAAAGCAATGTGTTTTTCAACACAGACCTCCCAGTCTACTGTACTGTATGGTGTTGGACACATTTGGGGCTCTTTGTTACAGTCTCCATAGAGAAGTGTGGGTGCATATGAGGAAACATACTTGGGCAGAAAATTAACCGGTGCCAAATTAAACCCCATCTGTTAAGCTGCTGAAATTTTCTGAAGGGCAAAATAGTAAGTGTTGGTGAACATTTTTAACACCTTGTCATCCAACCCCCCCCCAGCCCCCCAACCTCTTCTCGCAGCTCCCATCCCCCCATTTTGTGTAGCCCTTCATTGCTGAAAAATGGAAAACAAATGTTCTGCTGACAGCTTGCTTAAGCCCAGGGTAAAAGGGTATTTATATCATAAAGGTGCTAACACAAAGGGCTTTTATGGAGTGATGAACGCTTGTGGTGGAGGGGAAGGGGATAGTCCCGCCATGGATCCATGTTTAATTTCATTTTCCTCATAAACGGTGTGATCTGAGTCCTGGCTGGGTGTGTGAGAGCATGCCAGAGGCGATAGCTTGCTTTCTCACACTAGCCAGACTTAACATGACGGATGTGGCATATGTGAGCACGTGTACATAGGTGTCTGTGTTTATTAATCTGTCAAGTAAAGGCATGCCTGCACATTAACACAAACATGGAACACCAATTACTAGGCTATAGTATTAACCTGAGAACACTGAAGATTGGATTTATTCTGTTTTAATGTTAATCTCTTGAGAATTAGCTAGTCTGTACTCTGAGATGTTAACATGCACCAGTCATGATGATACTTTTGTGTACCAAGCTTGCCACATCCAAATCCATTTTCATGCAACTTGCTGGCATTTTGTGTGGTGACATTCCCAACTGTTCTCCCATACCAGTCATTGTTAACCTGCATTAAGTATTCATGGGCCACTTGAATAGCAAATACAAATGCTCATCTCTGTCTAAATAGTGTTTCTACTAAGCAGAGCAGCCCGGGAGAAGGGAGGAGAACCCCAGGGCAGACGGGTGTTTTATAATGTTGATCATGTTACTGACAAGGGCGATGGGGGAGAGATTCATGCAAAAATGACTATGAATTATGCATGACCTCATCATCAATTCAGGGAACGGCAGCAGAGTAAGACGGCATTTTGTCCTTGTCTTTTTGATGGAAGGGTAAAGGTAATTCAAAGGGGTCCTGGGAGCTGAAAAAGACAAATCTTTCCCCTCCATTATCACTGTTGTGTCCCCACATGAACCATGCCATGTCTGTGCCTGGCTACAGATGTTTCTCTTATTGGTTTCTGCCAGGCTGGTGGTCCCCCAGCAGGGCCTCCATCCGTCGCTGTGTCTGTGTCACCAGAAATGTGTGCACGGAAGGAAGGGGTGCAGGCAAGAGAATCATGTCAACTTCCTTAGCTCTCATATAGCTGTTAGTAGGGTTTAAGGTTAAGTTGTCACATTTTGGGACAAAAAAAAATACTGGTGTAAACTGTCACATCATCATGCCCACTGTCTGTTGAAATATATATTTTCTCAAAATACATTAACAGAGAAATGCTGAAATATGTTCGGATCTGTATTTGTCTTATTAGAATCTATTTTTTTTCTCTCTCAAGGAATTCTTTCTGTTGTGTCTCGCTTCTCATGCCTTCACCCATCACACATGGCACTGGTACTGGTACACGCGTGGTGTTTTGAAGCCAGTCCACGACCAACAGCTCATTAATTCAGTTAAATGAACTGAGAAAGTGGGAATCGGGGTGAACTGAACAGGAAAAAAAATTAAAAGCATTTCCTGTGATTGGGTAAATGTGAGGAGTCCATCGGGTCCTGTGCGCTGACTGCACCTACTGTTGCTGGGTCAGTGACTTGACCACTGGGTTCAGGGTTCATCTGACAACTTATATTTGTCAGGGATTTGTTGTTACATATTAACAAGTGTTCTTTTATTAGCTATGCTATGTTCATACGTCTGTTGTAATTTTAGAATGGATTTGGTTAACGTCAGTTATTTTGTATTTTCAGCGAATTAATTACAATTAAACTATTTTATGTCATTTAACTGAACTCAATTTTAACTTTATGATTTTATGATATGAAACAACACAGAAAAAGAGAACAGTTTGCAACAGCAAGTTGCATGACTGTTGTATGACTGTTTGTTTGTGTGACTGCATTTCACCTGAAACAGGGATATGTAAGCACTATTCATCTTCCCTGAAAAGAAAAAAAAGAGAAGTAAAAAAACACACAACTGAATTGTTGCTTAACCCAACCAGTGACCCTGCCACATGAAATCTCCCCTGCACTGCCAAGATTCACCAGCCCACAATCCCCCCCTACACCACTCCTCAGGCAAATGATAGAGTATGTGGCTGTCAGAGACAGGCCTTGCTGCTCATTTACACCGCCCCCCCCCCACACACACACGACAGGAACGGGAGGAGAGGGGGAGATAGGGAGGGATGGACGAAAAAGAAAAATCGCAATTCACTTATCAGAAAATACTTGGCTGGTGCTTACTCATCTGTTAAAAACAGAGTGATCTGCGAAGTTTGTATGGGAGGCCTTCTGACGGGGCCCTGCTGGTTCGCCTGGGCAGCACATGCTGCAGGCGCAGACATTCCCCATCGGCTTCCGGGTCATTGGACAGACGCAGCAGGGGTCCCGCCCGGAGCGCTGTGATGAGTCTCTGATTCACAGCTGGATCTGTAACAAGGTATCATAGCAAATGAGTCGGTAAAACATCACTGGCCTGAAGAGCGTGAAAAATTGTCATGATATCATTTGTAATTCCTCGTCTGAGTTGCGCGGCCAAACGTAGTCTCTCGGTAATGAAGGATCTCTGTCCACTAGTTTGCATGGATGCCCTGGCTGAGACAGATAGATAGACACAGATACAGAGAGACTGAGTTTCCGGCTAATGCAAGAAGGCAACAATTAATGATTGCGGGCTTTATTATTGTGGTAGGTTGTAGGTGTTGTGGCCTTGACATAGGATGCTTGTGACACACTTGTCTTGTTTGCAGTCTTATATTTGCTTCTCATTGCACAAGAACAATAATGTCAAATGTCCTGACCTAAGAGTATGGTTAACTTCTGTTGCCATGTCTGAGCAATGTCAAGACAAACAGCACTGCAATTCCGCCTCGTGTTTTAGAATGCTTTGTGGCAGATATTAGACTGAAGGACCTAATTCAGTTTCATATTAAAGACTTGAATCAATGGAAGGGCAGACACTGTCATCATTAGTCTGTCAATTCTGTCAGAAATGATATACTCATAAGACAGTCAGCTAATACATTTAATTTTCATTTTAATACAATGGAAGCTATGTAGCACTGGGTTCATGGCAGAGATGCATAAACTGTCTTGTTAGTAATCAAACAGAATAGGATCATGATTGGTAGAATTTATGGAAATAAAGATGTCACTTCAAACATTTACATTCACTTGCACCTTTGACATTTTGAGCATGAGATGCAGCATATCGCTCATTGCTGTGAAGCTGATGAATAAAGACACATTAAGGTGTATTTGTTGTCCGTATTTGCTTCATCAAAAAAATCTTCCATTCAACCACATCTTGGGAATATTTACATGCAAGCATTCCTCACCATGCTTCATGATACATTTACTAGCATAGTAACACAATCATTTGGGGAAAAAATCCTGAACCCTGAAGTCACAGATATCTCTGTGAAAAATCTGCTGTGGTTTCTGTCAACAAATTCACACTGATAAGTGTGTGGTCTGTCACTCACACATATCCGTAGCGTTGGGGTGTTAAGAGTAAGAGGGCTACTTGTGTTAGTGGAAAAACCTGCTTCCTCATGTCACAATGGAGACCTTGGATCTAAATGTCATGGTCTCATAACAGATACACTGACATTTCTGTGATGGGATATACCCATGGGTTAGCCTAACCAGCGCAAAACCATGTGGCATGGATGGCAGCTTTGTGATATCCAGGAAGTGTGTCTGTTCACATTTTGGAGGCTCTTCAAGAACGCTTTCAAAAATAAATGAAAAACTGATTGTATGGTTTTAGGCAATTATTCTGTATTTCCTGTGTTTGATATTTGATATGTGCATTTGTTTTATGTAAATAGGCCTCAGGAGTTTCTGTTTTGCCCCCCAACCCGCTCAGTCTTTTATTTTTGGAAAGCGATCAGTATTAAAATCAGAGCCATGTAAATCTAATCAATTATACAGTTTTACAGATAAAATATTGGTAAATCAAAACACATTTTCAAAAAGTCACAGTATAATGAGGAATTTAAATTGGAAAGAGAAACCATTTGTTTATTATAAATGCCAGGCAGAGGTGGTGACTTGCCATCCATAAATTTTTGTCATCCTTTTATACTGCTTTTTATCTCTCCCTCCCTTCCTGGCTCCAATTCAAGATTTTTAATGAGCTCCAGACTTCAGAGACATCAAACCATGGTGATGCATTGTCCATTTGTATCAGGGAGTTTGATGGGGGGATAAAGGCAAGCCATCTAAAAAAGTAATGTATTTTCATGTCAATTTTACTATTCTATTTTTTTGTTATTGTTGTTGTTGTTGTGTACTGATTTTGTTGTTGTTGTTGTTGTGTACTGAGCAGGTCATTTATTGGCATCCAAGTCACGGATTGGTAGTGAAAATTATGCAATATTGTGTATCGATCCTGCCCCCAGCAATAGTAATTTGCAATAAAGATGGAATACATATATATATATATATATATATATATATATATATATATATATATATATAGAGAGAGAGAGAGAGAGAGAGAGAGAGAGAGAAATTTGTTGGCACCAGTTTCTGTGTCTGTGGCTTTGAGTGACTTAGATCAGACAGAGCGGGTCCCCTCTTTGGCGCAAGCACTCTGTGGCTTCTTTTGCGGGCCCCCACAGTTCCTAAGGGAAACCTGAATAGAAGTCGAGCATCTTGCTGTGATCCAAAGAAAGTGTGCCAAATGCTATCAAAACTGGATTAGCAGACAACAATTGTGTTTGATGAAAAGGCGGGAGGGGACGCAAAAAAGAAGGGGGCTGTTTCCAAGGAGCCTGTGAGCGGAATTTTTTTTTTTATATATAAAAATATCGCATGTGCTGCATATGAAAATGATGTGACACCATTCTGCACCTGTAGCCAAAAGAGGGCATATAATGATCAAATTTTCTCGAATTACAACATGAAAGCAGTCTTGTCTATTTTTTTTCCATTAAGGAGTAATACTAATACTAAAACAGCTTACTGTTAGATAGAAGACCATGATCACTGACACATAAGAACACACACACACAACTCATATTCTGGCTTGTGTTACAAATAACAAAAGCACTCATTCCTAGCCGTTCGGTGTGGAGTCGCTTTGATGGGTCAATCATAGACGACTGGCAGCCAATAACACATTGTAAAGAAGAACCATGATGGAGAGAGAGAAATGGATAGAGAGAGAGAGAGAGAGAGAGAGAGACAGAGAGACAGAGAGGGAGAGAGAGAGAGACGGCGGTCTTGTCAGCAGGCCTGGAGCACAGCAGGCCACATTTGAACCCACTGATCTCACAGCTGCCCAAACAGTTTCATGCATTTATTTGGAGGCATTGGCGGTGATGGAGGTAGCAGTGGTGTCGGAGTGGAGTGGAGTTGAGTGCTTGAATAGCTGGTGTTCATTAAGATACAGTGTCAGAACCCATTCCTTTTGGGGTCAACAGGGCATGATATCAGGTGGCTCTGATGTTCACCCTCGGACGATTCCCTTCTAGCTCACACCAAGCAGGGGAGCAGCTTAAAAGGGTATGGCAAATTTCTTCTTAAAGAAAAAGTGCATGAAAGAGCATCTGCTTACAATTACTTGGTATATTCAGTATCGCACAACACACACACACACACACACACACAGATATTAAGCAAGTATATTACCCACATAATACCCACATAAAGGCCTATATATTAACTGTGAATACGGTTATTCCTACAGTATAACAGCATCACTACTTTCTGTCCCATTTTGTAATATCAACCAGACCAAAGTCAAGGTTAGCCAGTCTCCCTGCGAGGAGTCTCGCCTTACTATTGGTGCTGCATGGCTAATGCATGGCAAAGGGAACAGGCTTCTGAATCCTGACATTTGGAGAGAATCCCCTGCTGACTTAATCATGGCAAATATTGCGTGTCATTTGTTAGGCACACTTGGACCTGGCTGATGGTGGAAGTGGTAATTCGCCTCTGCTGTGCGGCCGCCCCTGGTGTGCTCTGTCGCGGTGCCTTTCCACTCTTTCTTTCCCTATCGGCAGAGGCAGCTCAACCAACTGACAACGTGGATCATCACGCAGAACCCATTCATTATGGTTGTATCCTTGTGACGTATGGGTGTGTGTGTTTGTGCTTGTGTGTGTGGGTGTGTTTGTGTTCATTTGCACGCCATCCTGTAGAAATAAGTGTCTGTGTGCGTATGTGTGTGTGTATATCACTCTTAATTTTCTTAGTGAAGAGAAAAAGGGTTACACATATTTTAGATATTTAAACACCAAAAAAATGAACATAAACCTTTTCGAAGCTTGGAATTCGGACAGGCATTTTATATTATTTAAAAATGTATATTATATATTATGGCAAGCTGTTTATAAACCGTAGTAAATAATCCCATAGTATGCCTTTAAATTCACCACCACGCGGCTAAGGTTACTCCCCTTTGTTTTATAAGCCAATTGAAAGTCTTCTAAAGATGAAAGCGCTAAGGCTGTCAACCAATTGTTTTTCAGCATTTGTGAATCGTCGAAACATGGCGCACTGCATAGCAAGAGCTCTCAGGAAAACTGTGCTGCCGTAAGTTTAACATTTCCACTTACACTGTGCAGTTGACTGCTGTTCTTTTTCGACATAAAATACGAAACCGTGTTTCAGTGAGAATATGACAGCTAACATGCTTTGAAGTCAGGCAGTTCAGGTTTGTGACAGTGTTGTTGTTAGCGATATAGCTAACATCTGAACCGTCTAAACTGACATTGGGATAGTCTATCATCTATTTGCCCATAGATGTATGGCCACATGACATGCCACGGTGGTATCTGTATTGTGATGCAAAACCTACGCGTAGACGTATGTATAGAATGCTGAATCCATTCATAACTTCGACATGGGTGTCACGAGTGTACACAGGCATTCCCGTCTCGCCACTTCAGTCTTGCAGTTTTGGTTGACGTTACAATATTGCGCTGCACAGACACAACTTTGCTGTGAGCCGCTGGATGTGACGGCGTGTATTTTCTAGGTCAGTGGAGTAGCCTAACAAACACAAACAGATTGTCCCCACCTGACCTCTACTGCGATTGTCACAGGCAGCCCACTAAATAATTTAGCCTCCCCGTTTTAGAGTCAATTTATCTATTCTCAGAAGGTCCTTCTGAACTTATTTAATCGTAAAACCAATGGTGGATGCTGCCCCGAAAACGTCACAGTTACTTTTTATCAGCCTAAATATTTATTGTGTTTGGCTTGCGATTTTGAGGCAACTGTTAGGTAGTTGATGTAATGGTGGTGTGAATCTAAGATCATATATTTTTAAAATTAAGTGCAAGTAATACACCACAAGTAGTAGGCCTATCACCAATGCCAAACACACCCAATTCTGAATTTTTACTTTTCTCTGAAAGTTCTTACCATTCCTACTGTGATCACCCTGATCTGTGATCTTAGGCCTGCAGCAGAGTGGCCTGAATGTTTGTCAAGCTTTTGGATGGATGGATGGATGAATAAATAAATAAATAAATATAATAAATGTAACTTATAAATAAATAACTAGGCATATTTAAAGAAGGACAATCTGGTCTTTTACTGGAATGCAACATAGCAGAATATTAAGGTCCCTGTACACATGAACTATACTTGGTTATTATTGCAATGATATGTAATTTTTAGAGACTCTTGAGTCTCTTCAGCAGACGGTAGTGAGGTCCTTCAGCAGTTCATGTACAGCCATGCTTCTACTGTACTTAGTTAAGGCTGTGCATCTGCGCTCAATTCATCTTCAGGGACTTAATGAGGGACTTCAAACAGTTTAAATGTCAATTACAGCAGAGGCATGGTTTTAGGGGCCCAGTAATGTGTCCATATTGGTCATCAGGCCAGGGTGCCAGGTGGGTTTAATTTAAGACAGATGAATAACCAGAGGCAGTGCTCTGATGGCCTGGCTTCATCTGCAGTGTGAAGTGACTGTCACGCCAAGGCCCGTCATATCTGCATTTCTTGCTTGTGCGTGTGTGTGCGTATGTGCGTGTGTGTGTGTGTGTGTGTGCGTGTGCGTGTGTGTGTGTGCATGTGTGCGTGTGCGTGTGTGCGTGCGTGTGTGTGTGTGTATGTGTGTGTGTATGTGTGTGTGTGTTTTCCAGTGACAGTTTTAGTGCTATGGTTTTTCAGAACACTGCCAGAAGGGTGTGTGTGTGTGTGTGTGTGTGTGTGTGTGTGTGTGTGTGTGTGTGTGTGTTGCGTGATTAATTAAATCCATTCTCATTATCACCATTTGTGGAAATTTGGTATTTTTGAACATTCGTGAGATGTAGTTAAAATAATCATTTAGATTTTGCTGTAATTATTTAATACCTGCGTTGCATTTTGTACAAGGCAGGCAAGTAGTGTACAGTTGTGTACTAAAGAGACATACTGTATGCTCATTCAGAACTCTCTCTTTCTCTCTCTCTCACTGCTTGGATGTAAGTAAGTATGTGTTTTACAGAGTTGCCTAGAGCCACGTGTTTGGCAGCAGACTGTGTTTTGTCACAAACACCCCAGTGTCAGAGATGCAAGAGCATCCTAAAGGAAACATTGAGTGCTGCCATGATGTCGACAAGTGATGAAAGTAGCTCAGAGGATGTCAATTACCCTGCCAAAGCCTGGATCTCATAAGTTAATGGGCAGTTTCCCCTTCCCCTCTCGAGGTCTGCCAAGGCTTTACAACACAGGTTATAAAATTTCCAGGCTAATGCCACCACTATAACATTTTCAATTAAGGGCAACTGCATGGCGGCCATGGGGAGGGTAGTGGCTGACATATTATTGTGTGTATGTGTGTGTGTATGTGGTTTGCATAACACATACATACATTTTACACTAATAAAAAAACTGAATCTGTAGACCAGATGATGATGATGATGATTGTTATTATTATTATTATTATTATTGACCCATTTTCATCATTATCAAATTTGAAATAATCCAAGCAAAGTTAGGAAATGGAAAATGTCACTATGACTTTTTAGCTTTCATATTTATTTAATTTCTCATGAGGTTCCTTCAGTGCGTTTGCTATTCAAGATTAAAATTCGAAATAAGTTGTATCCTTTTTGGGATCTTTTCCCAAATCTTTTTTGTTTGGGAAGACTGTGACATTTCCGAACCCACGACAACCGGATAGGGGTGTGTGTGTGTGTGTGTGTGTGTGTGTGTGTGTGTGTGTGGGTGTGTGTGTGTGTGTGTGTGTGTGTGTGTGTGTGTGTGTGTGTGTGTGTGTGTGTGGGGGCTCTTGGGGGCTGGTTTGGGGTGGGGGGGAGAGGAAAAGGATCTTTTTAAAAATGTTCAAAGCGAAGCTCCCCATTCATCTGGTGGCTGGTGGCCGTGTGGAGGCCAGCGGCTTCCCATAGAAAAATAAATGGCTGCTGAGCAAACAGGGCCGTGTTGACAACTCATTTTCACGTTGATTGGTGCGGGCGGCCAGCACTGGAGGTGTGTGTGGCCTTAATCCAGTTAGCCAGGAAAAACAACCTGGGCTGAGCTGCTCTGCAACCAAATGCTACTACCAGATTGGTCACAGAGCAATGCTGGAACGGCAGATTTTTTTATTTCCCCTGTATTTAATTTGCACACGCATGCAGTCCTGCTCTTCTGCAGCAACATGGAGGAGAATCCAGCCGACCCTGGCTTTTGTTTTGCTGTGAAGAAAGCTAATTTAGGCTTGGTCAAAGCCCATCCCAAATCTTGGATTCACTACCCATAAAAAGGGCATGAGGTCTGGGCCCAGTGTTTATTATTGTATCGTCCTTTAAAAGGCAACGGCTGTGTTCCAACAAGATTCTTCTTATTATTCGTTTTCTCCCCCTTTCTTCTCATTTGTCACTCCACCCGGTGCATCAATAAATCGCTCTATTACCTGTTGTTGACCCTTTTTAAGCTTGCCTTTGAAATTTGTTACAGAGCATTAAGTTAACACATGTTGCTGGTCCAAAACAAAGCGCTGGTAACAGGATTTTGAGCCAGCTGTGTAAACTAGTGCCGTAGAGAGGGAGAGGGAGAGGGAGAAAGAGAGGGAGAGAGAGAGATGGCAGGCCAAGGTTGCACTTGTCCCAGAAGTAACTGATAAGATACATACGGCTAACAGATGGGAGAGATTTGTGCCCCTGAAGAGTCCCCACAGACAACCCCCCCCCCCCCCCAAACCACCAAAAAAAAAAAAACACCACCCAAACAAGTGCCTCAGCCCTCTCGCATTAAACACTTTGATCAAGCGAGCGTCTTGGCCCAGCGAAAGGGTCCCTCAGACAGCTAGCGCATGGGATTGCATCTGTATAAACACACTGGGCCTTTGAGGAATGTGTGAACAATGCAACAAAGGAATCCTGTTCTGCAGCCAGAGAGCCGACCAGCCAAGCAGTCATCTAGCCTGCCAGCACCTTGGCACAACAGAGTAGGGAACCCGTGCGGTTTTCTAGATTGAGCGAGAGGCTGGGATTAAATGACCAGGACAGGGAATAGGCCGTATTTTTACTCATAACAAAAAGACCGGGTGATTGGGAGTTTGAGATTTCTTCGCATGGAGGTTACTCAAAATATTATCCTAAAACAGACAAAAAAGTGACAGAGTCCCTGGCAACATTCATGTAGCTAATCCAGTGAAATGATTTATATTTTGGAAGTGATGTTTTAAAAAAAGCAAAACAAAATATACAAAATATTTGTCGAAGCACAGTTACTTTGCCATTTCTTACATTTTCTGCTTTACTGTTAACATGCTTGATAATGATGTGCAATAATTCCCAGTTTTAATCGCATTTTTCCAAAGCCAAGTTTTCCTTCTGAAGGACTAACTCAAGGCATAAATCCCATTCTCCTGAACTGATTTATTTGGCCCCTTGAGAAAATGAACAGCCCGTTTGACTTGGCTGCATTGGAAGAATCCCTTAGTCTCTGCTGCTGAGAAAGAGCATTGAGAGGCTGTGTGTGTGTGTCTGTGTGTGTGTGTGTCTGTGTGTGTGTGTGTGTGTTCATGCCCATGCCCGCAAGTTCAGTCGGAGGCCGGCAGTGTGTGGGCTGGATGTTATTAGCAGCTTCGGTCCATGCCATACTTACTTACTCACACTCATGACAGGACTCCCACGAGGCACCTGGGCCAGGCCCGCATCTGCTGGGAGAGCAGCGGCCTGTGCCAGGCTGCCGTGTAACCGCACAGCATTTCCTGTCTTATACATCATCCTAATGCATCGCATCTCGGCGTCGGTCATTACAGCAGGAACTTGCTATCATTTGTTTAGGGGCTTGGTGATGTGTTTTGTTTTTTCTTTTTTTCCAGGGCAACCACAGTGATGAATAGTGGATGGGTTTGTTTATTTGTTTATTTCTGTTGGTAGTTATGATTAAGTAAATGGAGATGGTAGCAGTTCAGCAGGCTGCCCCATGGTGTCAGTATTGGCAGCGTTCTCAACTCGAACATGAGGGGCTCATTAAGTCAGCAGTGTGACTGGATGTGAGTTGCACTGTGTACTGTAGCACTGTGTGTTCACCATTTAAGGTCAGAATTAATGCTTTGAAAACTATGCATTCTGGCTATATTACATTGTCTATCTTTCTGTCTGCCTGTATAGCTTTTTGTCAGTTATGCTTGTGTCGTTATTATCCTTTTTTATGTCTAAGTTACTCCATATGTGGTTCATTATAGACATGATATGTTGTATTATTATAATATTTTTCATACAGTTAAATGTTCTTCTGTTTAAATATTTTTTATCATATTTTTAATTCTATAGAATTAGAACTTGGCCTGAATATCTACAATTGAGGCTAATTAGAATTAAGATTTTCTAAATCCATTTTTAAATAAATTAACCAAGAAATGCAATTGTTCCTGTGCGATATTGCCGTTTACATCTCTACACTATACTTAACTATACGCAAGTAACAGCTGTTATTTGTTAAATCTTAGTTTAATCGTATCCCACCATGTTTATTTGTAAAGGTGAATAGCCAAGGCTATAAAAGAAATAAATGTGGCCTTTAGGGCTGACATCACACGTTAAAACGACAAGCGACAGAAAACAATTGGTGTTAATGAAAATGAAATATTAAACGAAAGAAAGCAATAAGAGGAGTGGTTGTAATAATTCCAGTTGATTGCCCAGGGTGGTGCATATGTTAATAACTTACCAGGGCCTTGAGGATGGCACGGCTCCCAGTTCTATCTATCTGTCTGTTAGATTCGACCAAGCCCTCCGCCGTTTCAGCGCTTGTCATTAGCATTTGAAGTGAGAAGGGTCGTGATGCACGGGACTCGGCAGGAGATCCTGCAATGCGCCCAAGGTCGCCAGTAGGTGGTGCTAGCTGACACAGATTGCTGGCGTTGTCGTGGGCGCCGATGCCAATGAGCAGAAAGCTCTCAAAGCGGTGTTGGATTTCGAGAAGGTTTCAGTGTTTACGAGTGGGCACACAACATGCGCTCGGAGTATTACAGGAGTGGTTTATGCTTTTTGCCCAACAGTGGTAGCAGCGTCTATAAATGCTTTGGTAATTTTCATATTGGTTCGGGGCTCTTCTCCCCCACAGAGCCCAGTAAATAGACGAAATTCAAAGCAGATACAGACCTGGCCCTGCTCCTTATGCAAAAACTGTTGTGGCTTTGATACTTTCATACCGTACTATTTTGCAAAATATGTAGGCTTTTATTTGCTGATATTTTTCTCCAGATTAATTAGATTAGATTAAATTAGACACAATTTCTACATGCATATTCTCAATTATGTTACAGTATGTTTGACAGTCTGTCTTGGCCTACATGTCCTAGGAACATCAGAATGAGTGAACTAATGAATTGTTGAAATTTACTCAGGGGTTTGATGATGATGTGTACTTCATGTCTGTGGCCCTATGTGCAGGCTACTTAAATAGTGTCTTTGTTGGCACCAGTTTAGCATTTAAGAGGGGGCATTTTACCAGAACAACATGGTGCAGATTGCTGCTTCACTTCTTCATTAGCCAAGGTCAAAAGCACAGCCTCAGCCTATCTGTCTGTGTGTCTGTCTGTTTTGAGCTTCTTAGTAATCCTTCCCAAAACTGCACATGGACTCCTGGTCTCAGGTTTAACCGGCACACGGCCACCTGGGCTCCTCCTGGCTGGCCCTCTGCCCTCTCTTCCGTGAGTCTCCCCTCATCTGGGGCGCCCTTTGCTTTGATGTCACTTCCTGTGACGATGGCGTCTGAGTGGAGCGTAGCCTAACGGTGGTGTTGGGTCTTTGACGTTAGCCAGGGTTCTTGGGAGTGGAGGAGCCAGTCGGCTTGCCAGCCAGCCAGCCAGCCAGGGCTGTTTACTTAGCCCCTTTAATGGGGTGTGTTATGGGGGGCCCCCTTCGTCACGTTGCCGTTTAGCAGCGGCCCCCATGCTGCCTCCACCCCTGCTCAACCACCACCACCACCACCATCAACCCCCCCCGGTAGCGCTCGTAGCTCATTAGCAAGAGGCTCGGAGGTAACCACACACAAGCAGGGCAGCGGCGGCAGAGCAGAGAGGAGAGCGAGAAAGAGAGGGTCCTGGGGGACTGGGCCCAGGCCTGTTCGCCCTGCTTGCTTTCCCAGAGACATCTCCCCCCGTCCCCAAAGGACAGGTGTCTGTGTGAACACATCACTCTTCACTAATGATGCGTGTTGTATGGACGTGTTTGTGTGTGCGAGCACGCAGTGTAGGCAGGCCTATGCACTCACACCTCAAGGCCTGTGGCATGGGTGGTTGTGCCGATCAGCCTAACATTTTTCTCCTCATGGTGTTTGTGTTTGCCCTCCCCCCCAACCCCCCTTCCTTGTTTGTTTGTTTATTGTTTCCAGATGGCAGCCCCCTTGACTTTACTTGTCTACGCTTTAAAGTTCCCACAGAGGCCTTTTTTCCCCCTTTCTTTCTTTTTTTTTTTTTTTTACAACTTTGGCCCAGACGCCTTATCCTGTTTCCTATGCCCAGCTTTATGATGGGCACTTTTTTCTTTCTTTCTTTTCTTTCTTTCTTACTTTCTTTCTTTTTCTCTCGTTAGCCTCTCTTCTTTAGCTCTCGTTCCCCTACAGAAACTGGAAACAACTGTCACTAGCTGTCTGTGTCTTTTCTCCATACGTTAAAACGAGCCTGGCTGCAAGACTGGCCTCTAATTTTTGTTTTGATGCCCATGCGGTTTACCTTAGCTTAAGGGTTGCTGATGCATTGTGACGTGTTTTTGTGTGTGTGTGTGTGTGTGTGTATCAGGGTCTTAAAAAGCAGTGAGCAAGTTTTTTTTCTCTCTCTCTTTCTCTCTCTCTCTCTCTGTCTGACGTACACTAATGAAAAAGACGGGTGGTGGTAGGGAGAAGGGAGGGGTGTTGTTACCGGGTTAGGAGCCATGGGGCTGGGGAATGTGGCTTTCCCATGACTGGGGCCCTCTTTTTTGCCAGGGCACCATTAAAGACATGTCACCTATTTACAGGAAGACAGGAAGGGGTCAGTGGCGCGGGGCAGTAAAAACACGGGGAAGGGGGAGGGAACAGCCTTACTCATCGGATGCGGTTAAGGACGGCTCTAATCAAAGCAGCAGGGCTATATAAAAACCCTCCCACTTGCCTTAAGAGGGTCTTTTCTTTTGGGCTGTCTGTCTCTGAATGACAGATCACTCTGGCATTCCAATTCCCTCTAATCTCATTCCTGCTAGTGACTTAACCCCGAGGCTGAAGTGGTTCAGTCAGTGCCTTGAGTGGCTCCTGCCCAAAATGAGAACAAGGAGGGGGTTGGAGCGAGAGAGAGGGAGTTTGGGAGAGAAGGACCACTTTTTGTAGAAGAAAAAGAAGAAAGGAGGAAAGGAAAGAGAAAGGAAGAAAAGAGAGAGAGAGACAAAGAGAGAGAAAAGAAATGACTGAAGATTACTGAAGAGCCTCTAAAACTTCTTCAACCCCTCAGTCCTTGAGCTGTCTTTTCTCCTTTGAAAGGCCGGGTATACCTGTTTACGTGTAGTGGTTTCCTAGGGCAACAGAGGCCACTGTTACTAGTGTGCGGGGCAGTGTGCAGTGTGTGGCAGAGTGGAGCGCGTGGCGCGGTGTCGAGTGGCGTGGCCATGTTGACGCAGGGCTTATCCCGGTCTCAGCTCTAATCACCAGCTCAAGCCAGGGGAGTTAGTTAGAGAGGAGCACACAGAGGTCTGTGTGGATGTGTGCATGCATGTGTGTGTGTGTTTGTGTGTGTGTACGTGTACGTGTGTGTGTGTGTGTGTGTGTTTATAAAACCATTTTGTATGGGTGGATGTGGATTTGTGTGTGTGTGTGAGTGTGTGTGTGTGAGAGTGAGTGAGTGAGTGTGTAGGGGTGGATGTAGATTTCGAGGAATGTCTGTATATACGTGTGTATGCATGCATTGTGACTGTTCAAGTGGGCTGTTTTCTTACATAACATTGGTTGAGCTGTTGAGTAAATACCATATGTGTTGGCAGAGTGTGTGTATGTGACAGAGTGATCGTGTGTGTGTGTGTGTGTGTGTGTGTAAGTGAGTGATCAGGAGTAGCCTACTGCTCCTCTGGTCGGCTGCCCTCAGGGTGACCCGTATGAGCCGGGCTGAGGTGTGCCAGTGACGTGTGTTGTTTGTGTTTCCCCCTCGCCACGCACCACATTAGCTGTCTAATCTCCCAGGTGACCACTCTGTGACACGGGTCGCCGTGAGGACACCGCTGCTCACCAGCTCATCACCTCCCTCTCTCTGTCTCTCCCTCTCTCTTTCTCTTTCTCTCTCTCTCTCCTTCTCTGTCATAAGCTCTCTCTTTCCCTCTCTCTCTCTCTGGTCACTCTTTCTCTCCCCTTCTCCCTCACACTTTCTCCTTCTCATGCTCTCTCTCTCTCCCTCGTATGTCTGTGCTTGTAGTGATTTGACTAGGTAACGCTCTTGGGTTTTCACTGTGATTCTTTCTTATGCTTGAGTGAAGGCCTGTAGGCCTTTTCCTTGGTGGAGACATGAAATGATGCTTGTAATCTTATGCAGTGTGTAATACTGTATTGCAAAATGTACTCTCAAATGGCTTAAGATATAGAAAAGCTCTGTGTTAATTAGCACACTGGCTATGAGTTCAGTAGCCTTTGTTATTGTATTGTTTTGTTGTTTTTTTAACACATAGTTTATCATATTACATGATGCCATGGCAAAGAACAAGGAAGTAGTATTTGTTGTTTATGCATATAAGTGACCCTATTGGAGGTTTCAATGTAGCATGTGTCACTGAATGAAACGTCTTGAATGAAAACGTCATCTTGCTCAATAAAACAAAATTCAAAATCAGTTTTCTCTTCGTCATATAATGTAATTGTATCAGTCAGAGGGTATGACTGCTTGTTAAATCACATGTATTAAACCACAAATGCTTCTATTTAGGTAGATTATGATGTCTCCCTCCTCAAATTTAAACCTAACCAATGGGTTGTATCCTGAGCTATTAATCTAAATAATCTTTATAAATGTATATAATCTATAATCTGAATTTCATCTGAATACACATTTCAAATTTTCTAATGACTAGGCCAGTTTTTCTGTCAAGTTAGTGAAACTTTGTTGCCATTATAATTTGAAGTAACTTTTTATTTTTTCAGAGCATATCAGTGTGTTGTGCTGTTTTTGATTTAGTTAATTTTATTTTATTTTTTTTATGAAAATAAGTGCTTTGTTGTGAAGACGTTCTGTTTTAAAGACTGCAGTGTGTGCTCTAATGTAGAATTGTAATTGATCAGCCCTCTGCACTCTCTAGAAGCCTGTTTTTCCTGCACAACGATTAGGCATATCAGAGGAACGCACAGCCCCTGTGAAGTGCCTGCTTTGATCAGTCATTGTGTGTGGTGAGCTGATTCTCTCTCTCTCTCTCTGTTGTTATTGTAATCTATCTGTGTGCTGCAGCGCGGCGTAACTGCGTGGCTGAGGCCAGATCGCTGTCTCTGTGGTCTCTCCATCACCTCTGTTGGTAGATATGACCAGTGGGTCCCACATGAGCCAAACCACACCATCTTCATTTTCCACCTGGGACTCCAAGGCCAGGCACGTTTGATGTCATCGTTTCAAGCCCAGGGAGTGGGGGGTGTGGTGTGTATTTATAAACTTTCGCTCAGTCTCCCTTGACATGCACAGGGTAGGGCACAGGGCTATGATGGGGGAAGTTCCTCCCACGAATGGACAGATAGTTTTTCCTATTTTGCCAGAAGTGGAATTCCAAATATTATCGTTTTCCATTTCATAACAAACCGACTCCATTGAAATGGATGCCAAGACAAACCGTTCCGGCCCATCATAAACTGTGGTGATTGTGACTCTTGTTTGAAATCAAGCTCTACAATGTGTGTGTTGGGAGAAGGGTTTATCCAATAATACCCCCACAACTCATCCAAATAGCGGTAAATGTCGACATTCAGATGATGCTGTTTTGTGAGCGGTGTTATTCTGTATCTAATTGTTGGCGAATACAACATAAGGAGGAAAAGATTTTGTATAATTAATCAAGGAATTGTAAACATCCATCTGGGAAAAAAAAAACTTGCTTAGATCAAACAACTACATCTGAATAGTTTAGTTTTAATCTAATTATCACCTAATAGCTGATGTGTCAGCAAACAGCTCATTATTCTGTGATTTTTGCCTCTGCGAGACCGAAACTGGAATTATTTTAGCACCTTTGTAAATGGTCCCAGTAGAGCTGCATTTATCAAACATGGCCCCAGCTGCTAAAAGATTGTTTGCCAGATATATTTTGCATTCACAGACCTTCATCTGTGGTTAGACTGTCATTCAGGTCAAAGACACATTACAATTGCACTGTTTAGTGTTCATTGCATGTTTCAATGTCTGTTTACCTCTGTGATCTAAAATCAATGGTGAAATGATTTTGCTGTGATCGCAAAATTGTCGGAGTTGAAAGAGAACTGCCATCTGGCAACAGAGCAAGGCATTTTTAGCACTTTGGCTAAAAAAAAAAAAAAGTTGAATTATTTTGTTTCTACAATTTGTGGTATTCGGGCATTAACTGGCAGCCAGATGCTTGATGGTGAAAGCTGTCATGTCCGGAAAGCACTGGGCTTCACACATTTACTGATTTCATCAATTAATTAGGCCAGCATTTTTTTCACTATTTGTTGCTTTTATTTTTGGGAAAGTGTCCCTTCTGAGTAGATTTGTATTCAGGCCACATGAAAAGAGGAGGCGTGATTATGGAGACATCTGACGCACAGGCCAGGTCATTTGAATGTGACACCCGCTAGAGGAACCAAAGCCTTTGGAGAAGCAGCCTTTTAAGGGTCCCCCCACCCCCAAGCACCCCTCTTTTTTTTGTCCCTCTCCGGCCTTTAATTCTGAGGCTGGCTCGACCCACAGGCCCCTGGTTTGTCCAGTTGGCTCGGGCTTTGATCAGTCCGATTGACAAAAACGCCATCACAGGGGTTTGCAAATAAAGGCACCCCACCACCCCCTCCGCTCCCTCCCTCAACCCGGCTCTCCCCCACCTTCCCAAAAAACGACAGAGAAACAGAGAGAAAAAACGACTCTGAATTGGCCAAGTAGCATTGGGGGGGCTTTTCTCTGTATTTTTAATGTAGTCGGAGCAAATGGAGAAAGTGCTAATGGTGTTATAATGGGCCATCCCACTGCTGCTACACCACAAAAATTGCCAATGTTTTTTTTGTTTTGTTTTGTTTTGTTTTACCCCTCCTCCCCTCAAAAAAACTTTCTTTTCATGAATATTTTAAGCTTTTTTTGGTATTGACCTCCTGCTTGGTTGTGATCATTCTGTCTAGGCACTGGTCAAACAGGCTTGGTGTCTTCAGTGACTGCGGCTGGTGGCTGTGCTCGTGTGACTGGCAGAGGGATGTAGTGGTGGGGGTGGTGGTGGTGGCGGCAGCAGTAGTGGAGGTCGTGGAGGCGGTGGTGGCCCCGAGCCAGGCAGCGTTCGCCGGATGGCTCAGACCACATCCCCATGCCTGTTAGCGGTCCGGCGGCGGCAGTGATGCGCTACTTCCTGCGGCCTTTTGTTTACTCTTTGGGGCCACAGCTGTTGGGATAGGTGATAGCCATGTTCTCTCCTCTGAAAAGGACGTGAATGCACGCACCGTTGGCCGCCCATGCCCCTAAATAGGAGCATTAGACACAGTGCGTTAAGAGACTGCTGGTGCGACCGTGGGTGTGTGTCCCTCCACGCTCCCTTCAACCCCCAAGGCCTGCCCCTCTGACTCTCTCTCTCTCTCTGTCTGTCTCTCTGTCTCTCTCTCCTCACACTTTTCTGCTCCAGTCCTCCCTGGGGCCGTCTGGACGGATCAGGGAGCGCAACACTATGAAGGAGGCGCAGACGGGAATGTTTTGGGTCCTCCCCCCTGATTTTCAAACGAACCCCCCCACCCTACCCAATACACACACACACACACACACACAAACTCTACACTCACCTCATAATTCAGATATACTTTCTCTGCTGTGTAAAAAACGAGCCAAAAATGGATGGTGATTATGCCCTATTGTTGATTTTTCTTTTTCTTTTTTTTTTTTTTTGTTTTCCACTGCGTCTTGCGGTTTTCCTGTTTGATCTACCATTATGTAGCCCTAGAGTTGTCATGTCCTCGTCTTTGTGCTTCTGTTGGCTTTTTTTTCCGTAAGCTCCTATCCTCAGCCCGCCCCCCACACGTGTATACACACACACACACACACACACACACACACACACACACACACACACCTCACTCCACCCCTCGATTGCCTTTGGTACCACATGCCCAGATACAGCAGAGCACTGCGAAAATACCCACAAGGCCAATCATACCATATGTAGTGTTGCAGATTTTTATTATGCACCAGCAAAATCGCACCACAGCAGGGTATATCTAAACATGAAAATTAATTCACAGTTAAATGCTGCTATATGCAGTACAGAGGGAAGAGGACAGGGAGAAAAGGAGGGAGAGAGAGAGAGAGAGAGAGAGGATGGGAGGGTAGGAGGGGGAGAGAAAATCAAACATGGTCTTTGCAGTAGACAGAGGAGGAGGAGGAGGATAAACACCCTGGGCTGTCACTAGTTCATTTGTTAAGCAAACGGTGGCGTAACGCTAGAAAGACTTGTTTTGGGCACTAATGAATCAATACGCATAATCAATTGACTGCTTTAAACACTTAATGAACACATTCTCGCCCAGTTTGTTACAATTAATTCTCTAAAAAAACACCCTGAAATCATTGTGAAATTACCAGACTGTACCGTGCATACTGTATACAGACTATAAGTAGTAGTAGTAGTAGTAGTAGTAGTAGTAGTAGTAGTAGTAGTAGTAGTAGTAGTAGTAGTAGTAGTAGTAGTAGTAGTAGTAGTAGTAGTAGTAGTAGTAGTAGTAGTAGTAGTAGTAGTAGTAGTAGTAGTAGTAGTAGTAATAATAATAATAATAATATTTTTTCTTAGTACTTTAAGATTGCATGTGTTTGATCTGTGTACCAGCATTTTCTTCCTTGCCCATTTAATTTTAACTGTCTTGATGTGGCGCTTAGATTTGAAGTCATAGTTGACAGATTCTGGATGATTGGATCAATATCCTGAGAAGACCTGTTAGCCGAAATAATGAAAAGTAATGATGGTGTGGCCCCTCTAGTTGTAATGAACTTCAGCATGGAAGTACTTGAGCATGACTTTGTCTCAGAGCAATGCAAATGGAATGGCCCCCCGACTGCTTGGAATGCACCCAGCTGGCCTTTTAAAAGGTGATAATTGGAAAGTACAGAATACAGCCCTAGTCTGAGAGAGGGACTTCTTGTTCCACCGATTTACCCACTGCACGCTTGATGTTGAGGTTGCTGAGCTTGCTCGGCACACAAATTTTCAGAATACATTTTGGGATTTAACACTGAGGGGGTCATGACGGCACTTTTTAAAAAATTATTTTGGATACAGAAATAGAGTATGTCTGTTTTTTTTTTTTTTTTAAAAAGCAGCAACCAAAAAGTATAATAGCACTCATTACATTACATTATATTACATGTAAATGTTACACATTAACTACCTTGCATAAATGTCAATGTGTAGAAAATATTAAATACAAATAGCTTTGAATAAAGTGCAACACGTTTTAAAAATAATTTAAAACAATGTTTACCTATGAAGTATGCATACACTTGCGGTAACAGTCTGGTCATGTGATAGCCATACCATGTAATGATGTATACATGACAAATGCATTAATAGAACATAAAGAACATACAGAGTTCTGTTTGTGGTGAAAGGGCTGTAGTCTTTTCAGCTGTTCAAGTGCAGTTGAAGGCAGTGCAGAGACGTATAGATTGCATGCTGTGCAGTTTAGTGGCGAGGCGAGATGCTCTCACTTGCTTTCAAAATCTTTGCTGCCTAGAAGCAGGATCTGTTTGGCAGCCCAGCACACTCTCTGAGGCTTAGCTACAAAGTTTATTTTCTTCTCCTTAGCCTACGTGCCTGATGGCCTGTGATCGCTGCAAAGGCCGGGGCAGAACAAAGCTAGAAGGCCAAGAGTGAGCAAACCCACCCCCTACCCCCACCCGCCTCATCTCCTTCCATCCCCGTTACCCCCTTACCCTCTTCTTTCTCGCTCTTACTCGGCTGCATAAAGCATGGAGCGTGCAGCATTCCTGCAGATTGGAGGAAGGAAGTTCTGAACATGGGAACTTCAGGGAGCCCTGTCCCTCGCTGCTCTAAATTGAAACCCATTTCAGCCTCCACGCCTCTTCTTCTTCTTCAGGCTCTCAGTAAACTTGGCTGGAGGAGCGGAGCGAAGGTGACAGCGTCCGCAGCAGAGGCAGCGGCAGCGGCAGCCAGACAAGTCTTTATTGCTCCCCTCTTTTCAGTCGTTTGGACGTGGTGGTTGTTGATAAAGCCCCTGTTTGAAGGAGCAGTTTACTGCTACGTCGTTTGCAGTTGAACTTCCCCCCTAAGGCTCAGCAAGAGAAGAGACTTGCTGAAGTAGAGCTAACTCAAGTCTACGTTGCTCAATGATATATGACGCAGTGGCTTAGTGGCAGTGCGGTGGGGACCTTAAATGTGCCTTTCTTTTTTTCTTTCTTTCTTTCTTTCTTTCTTTCTTTCATTCTTTCTTTCATTCGTTCGTTCGTTCGTTCATTCTTTCTTTCTTTCTTTTCTTAAGCCAATGAAAACAGTGCCTGCACCGTGCCACAGTGCCTGACCTTCTGTCAATCACAGGCGTGTTTCCGTCATTACAGCACGGCTCGCTCACGCGCCTCAGGAAGCAGCCCCTGCTGAAACATCATATGGCAGTGCTCACAATGATTTCCTCCGGTTGCTGTGGTCAGCGGTGGCACCGGTCCGCTGGGCCCTTCATTGTCCCCGAGCTTCTCTGGACCGGGCCGGCCAGCCGTCACCTGTCAGAGGCCACTCTCTAATCTGTGCTTCCTCCTTCAGGACTGGCCTAGTGGGGAAGGGCTTGAATTATCGGGGTCAAACTCAGCTATTTGTTCTACACGTCGGACAGTTTTATGAGTGTAATGACTGTGGTTGTGGTCATGTGTCTGCATGATATTGTGTTCTGGTGTGTGTGTGTGTTCAACGAGTGTTTGTGTCTGTGAGTACACTTACATCCTTCGCTTGTGTGCGTACGGGCACGTGCGTGTGTGTGTCAGCTCTCATTGCCCATGTGCCACCCTGTCATTCTTTCCACACTCCCTGTAATGGGCCAGTATTTTGTCTGCGTGCTCGTTGACTCCTGTCTACCACGGAGGGGGAACAGGAAGGGCATTGCTGGCCTCCACCCTCCCTGTGCCACTCATCCGTGGGCACTGCCAACCCCTTTTGTAAGTGTGCCAGTGCTAGCAGTCTCCGCTGTGTGCCAGTCACTTCCGCGGTAGAGCGTTAGCTGCGTCTACCCATTTCATGACTTTATTGACCTCAGGACCTTCAGGACAGGGTGATGGTGATCTAGTAGTAGCGGAGATGATAATGGTGGAAAAGGAGTAATGGACAACATTGTATTCACCTTGCAGAAAATAATGTTGATACCACTGAGATTGGCAAGCTAGTTGACATGCACAAGAATGTGTAGCGATGGAGATATTCCAGTCAATCTGTGGTGTAAGTAGAAATACTCAGGCAAAGCTGGGCATGCTCATACCAGTGCTCAGAATTCATTTGCATTGGTAGCTCAACATCCTTTACAGTTGTGCAGATAAAGGCATGTAACTTAACTGTATGGAAATAAAAGCTTTAGTGAAAGCTCTACCAGGAAGACTTAAAAGTTGCATCATCCATTACCCCTCCAGTCACCGGCCTTAAAATGATGTGTCTGACGTACCTGCTCCTGCCGCATTAGGTGCAGTCGCTGCTTATCTGAAACCTCCACCTCCCTCCCCACCACTGCCAGTCAGGTCCCTGTCCACCAGTCCAGGGGGTAGACAGCCCCTCCCAGTGAAAATCTGGCAGGATCTGACCATGGACGGGACGTACGCCAAGACTTCTAATCTCTTCATGTTACTTCATTTCCTTGTATTACTCGTGTAAATTAAACATTTGAATTTCATTCGTCTCTTCGAGTCTTTCTGGGAGAACTGTATTTAACTGCCCTGCCATTTTTTGACACATTTCCCCAATACCCTTCAGATATATCTGAATTGGGGACTCTGTGTTTGGCTGTTAAATTGGAGATTCTGTGCTTCGCTGTTGAATTGGAGACTCTGTGCTTGGCTGTTGAATTGGAGACTCTGTGCTTGGACACTGTTTAAACGCAGGCTGGGGATCCAAGAGGCCTGGTTTGGGCCGGTCAGCTGTGTTTGCCTCTCAAGCTCTTTACAGTCTTGTTGTTAATCCGTTCACCGTCCAGCGCTGCAGCTGTTTGGGTTTGTGCTTGGGCTTTTGACAGGCTAAAGAGGATGGGGAGGGGAGGAGATTGTCTAAATGCACTACTTCTCACCTCTGTCTCTCTCTCACACTCTCTCATGCACACACACACACACACACACACACACTTTTTCTTTGTGGATCAGGCCTTCATTAAGGGATTTGATGTTAAATTTCTGAAGCTGCTGTGAAATTTGTGTCTCTCCAGGCGATTAGGCTCAGATTTGCATCCACCTGGCACTTTAGTAAATTCATTAGCCAGGGGCAAGAAAACAAACACAGCACCTCCTCTCTCTCTCTCTCCCTCCTCATGCACATAGATTCACATTCTGTCTATCTCTCTTCTCTTCCTTTGTGATACAGCTCCTATCTGACACTCACACTTTCTTTCTCATCCTTTGCTTCTCTTCTTCTCACTGTCCAGCTGCCTTCTACTTTAATATTATTTTCTTCTCTTCTATTCATTCCCTTAACTCTTTTGTTTGTTTCTTCCCTTCATGGAAACACTGAAGTGTCTTTATTTATTACCTTGAGATTACCCAGCGGAGGGCTGCATGTTAATACTGGAGTCTTTGAATCACAGCAGTACCTGAGAGCTGCGTGTCACTGTCTCCTAGCTAGTTCTGTCTCTAATTAAAAGCAGCCTCCATTTACCTAAGAGGAATGCACTTTTGAAAGAAGGTTCCTCGGGCGCTAGAGGCGCATACACTAGAGGTGTGTGTGTGTCTGCGTGTGTGTGTGTGTGTCTGCGCTGGCTCTTGTGCCTTTTATTTAACATTTTTATGTCTTTTAATCAGGGCTTCCTTCATGAGTCTTTTTCATTTTTCAGATTTTTTCATCTTTTTTTTGTTGTTGTAAGGAAAGCTAGAGGGAGTGAAATGATAAAGATGGAGATCTGTCTCTCAGGCGAGTTTCTAATACCTGCGCAAGTGTATTAGTGGGGTGTGCGAGTGTTTGTGTGCATGTGTGTATGAGTAGAACCTATATGTGTGCGTGTGTGTGTGTGCCTGTCTGTGTGTGTATATATGTGTCTGTGTCTGTGTGTGTTTGTGTGTGAGAGTGTGTGATTGGGGGCCCGTGGCCCATGTTGGAGTGATTACTCACTGCGTTACCCGGCCTGTCTGACACATGTGCTCTCGACATGTGGTGCGATATGTACACAATGGGGCTGCATCCCCTAACCCCCCCCAACCCACAGCCCCAGTGAAATGTGTTTCTCATCAATGGTGGGCTGCTTCTGGGGTGTGTTTAGTGTATGTTGTATATATTGAGAGAGGCTGAGAGAGGAGAGCAGGAGAGTGAGCATGTGTGTGCCTGTGGGCGTGTGTGTGTGTGTTTGTGTGTGTGTGTATGTCAGTGCATGTCATTTTGTGAATCAGTGTGAGCTGTCTTACATGATATACCTAAAGGAAACAAACTCTCCATGTAATGAGTTGGAGAGAGCATGTGTGTGTGTGTGTGTGTGTGTGTGTGTGTGTGTGTGTGTGTGTGTGTGTTGGCCTTGACTGCATCTTTACTGTGTATCCTCTCGCCTCAAGTGACCAGCGTGAGAGTAAAAGCTGCTCCTCTGGGAGGTCGGTCTCTCTTTTTCTCATGCGCTCTCTCTCTCATATTCATATACATATACACACACACACACACACACACACACACACACACACACAGTCTTCCACTCTCTCCCTCTCCCCAGTGCCTCCTGCTCCACTCCCTTTGTGTGTGTGTGTGTGTGTGTGTGTGTGTGTGTGTGTGTGTGTGTGTGTGTGTGTGTGTGTTTGTGTGTGTGTGTGTGTGTACCTGAAGGTCCTTACTGTCGGCTGGGGTCACGGTCGGAGCCGCCGTGAGGCTTGGTGGGGCTGCGTGAGGCGCCGTACGACCTGTTTCTGCTGCCAGACACAAATAGGGTTTAAGGGCTACTTTCACAGATGAAGGCAAAGCCTATTATACAAGTGACTTCTTATCCAAAGGAAGATTGGCTTTTAATTACTGTCCTCCAAGGGGTGAGGTCGCCTGCATCACTTTGCGTGTGTGAGCATGAGTTGGCGTGTGCATGTGTGTGTGTCCCGTATGTCAGTAGGCATGCATAGGCACGGCAGCAAGTGTCTGTGTATCACACACAAAAAAAAAAACGCTTGGGAGTGTTTTTGTGTTTGTGAGCGTGTGTAAGTAAAAGAGATATCACCTGAATCTCTGTCCTTCCTAACTCTAAACTTTAAACCCTCAAAGACTTAATTTACTTGGATGAATCGGCATGATGTTGATTCGTGTCTGTTCAGTCTTTAAGGGTTCAAGGTTCAAGGTTCAAGGTCTAGGGGTTAGGGAGGTGCATTGGGAGAGAAAGAGTGTGTGTGGGATTATGTTCACCATTCACCCTATGCACATAAGCTTTAAATCAAAGTGCCTGAAGTGGCTGTTGCGTCACCAGTACCTGTGACCTGTGTCTTAAGAAAGTCACTCCTGGAAGAACAGCAGGAGCGGTCCCTCCTCGTCCAGTGCAGGTCCAACCGTCACTCACCTACGCTCACTTCTAATCAGTATCATCTAACCTATCACCATACCCCCCAGCCCTCCCCTCCCGGCGCACACACACACACACACACACACACACACACACACAAACACACACACACACCTCCTCATGACATGGTCTTTACCAAGTCCAGGTCTGTATACCTCAGTCGAGTCCAGAGCATTAGGCTTGCATATCCCTGAAGCCCAATTCACAGACTCTCTCCTTATAGTCTTCTCTTCTCATGGCTCCTCTACTTGCACTGCTGCTGTAAGCAGGCCCTTGGGATGGTCGATGATCATGTGTGTTTGCGTGTGCGTGTGTGTGTGACCTGAGAAGTGCCCTGCTCTGTTTTTAATGCGTGTTTAGTGGTCTCGCATGTGTTGACGGGGGACAGAGGCTGCTCCCCCTGTGATCATGATGGAGACCGCCCCCCCCCCCCTCCCCTACTCGCTTTTTGATCAGGCTCTCTCTGCCCACCCAAGCGTGCTGCCATTTATGGAAGCAATTTGAACCCCAACACACCTCCCCACCTCCCTACAGTCTCACACCCCGGAAACATGGCTCATAGCTCAAGTCCTCCCCTCCTTTCTCTCTGTACCTTTTCCTGTCTCTGTGCCACTCTGTCTCTCCTCTCTCTCCGGCTCTGTCCTTACCTGTCTCACCTTGCATCGGTTTGTCAGTCTGTCTGCTTTTTTGTTTTTGTATTTCTGATCCTCACTTTCTCTTTACTCATCTATCCAATATATTCTGTTCCTTCATCATCATTGCCATCATCATCGTCATCAGCAGGAGCAGAGATGTATGTCTTCTCATTATCCTCATTATCATTCCATTGTCTTTCCATCTCCCTGATAAACTTGCTGCTGCTCAAACACACAGATTCGTTACATTTAGTTTTGATATCACATGTAGTGACTTTCTGCAGCCACTGGAGGGCACAGTCAACTTACTGGGAGATACAGGATGGACACAGGGGTGGGATAGGGTGGGGTGGGGGGTGGTTAATGGAAGATGGGTGATGGGGGTGGTGGTGATGTGTGTGTGCTGTGTGTGTGTGTGGAGGAGGGAGGGATAGGGGCCTTATGTTGGGAGGGGAACTGAGATTAGATGGAATTGCTTCCAAAAAAAAACCCTACCCACGCTCCTTTGCTGCTCCGTTGTGACACGTAAGTATGTTGCTTGGAGGCAAAAACAGACAAGTGTTTTGGGGGCTCTCAATTTGTTGCTTGCACAAATCCAGAGTCAGACGTTTAAGTTTATTTGGCTACCCGGCCATGTGTCTCCTCCTCGGCCTTGTCCTATCCATCTGTCCAGTGGCTTTGAGCTGCTCGCCTCCTCCTAGACACACACACACACACACACACACACACACACACACACACAGGGCAGCCCAGACGTGTGTGTGTGTGTGCGTGTGTGTTTTGTGTGTGTGTGTATGTGTGTAAGCTACTTGGCCAAACCTCTGTTATCCATACTCTGTGTAAGGCTGTGTGTGGTGTGGTTCAGTGTGAACGATGTGGAGGTGGTGGAGTGGTGTTTTAGTTTGCTGGTGACGTCCCAACTTCTCTTCTTGTCGTCTGTTTTTTTTCTGCTTTTCTCTGCTCTAGATTGCCCTTTAGCCACATTCAACAAACCTTCTCTTTTCTCTTTCCTCTCCCCTCCTCTCCTTCTTTTTCCTCTCCTCTCCCCTTTCTACTTCTCTCTTACTACAAGCTAGAACCAACAAACCCAGTGCCTCCATGACCCCAAGGTGTCTTCAACAATCAAGGGGCCCCCACCACCCGCGGTGTGGCCTGGCCACACAGTTCACCTTCCCCTCGGTATATGGGCTGGCCATGGCTAGGCTTGGCAGGTGTGGAGGACTGGGGGAAAAGGCCTTTTTTCAAATGCCTGTCTTGGCTGCACCCAGTCTGACAAACTGCGCATCCTGAAGCTCACTGACATCTCAATGGTCCACCCTGCTCTGCTGAGCGCTCATTAAGGTGCTCAGTGCTCACGTGTGTGTGTGTGTGTGTGTGTGTGTGTGTGTCTGTGTGTATGTTTACTCAGTGGGGCTCAGTGGGGTGTGTTAAGTTGTATTTGGTTGTATTTAATTAGGTTGTATTTAATTTATTCATTCATTTGGAAAGTTTTCACTCTCGGAACGGTCATATAGTTTTATTATGCCTCTCGAGGCTGGAGCTCCTTGTTTAAAATATATATCAAAAAATGCCCCACTCTGCCAAAGTAAATATCGTGTGAGTGTGCATATCTGTGAGTTTTTTTGTGTGTGTGTCTGAAGAGAATGAAGAGAATATTTTGTGTTGGGGTGAAAAGACTGTACTTGCTTGCAGAATAGCTGTGTGTGTGTGTGTGTGTGTGTGTGTGTTAGACTTGACTGCGTCTTGACTGAGAGCTGAGTAAAGGGATCAGATGGTGAACATTCTGCTGCCTCTTTGAGCGAGCGTGTGCCGCGGCACAGCGCAGGACCATCTTGTCAGCTGGGTTCTGTTCGGGTGCAGTGGCCGCCACCGCCACTCGTCTCTCCGCCGCGGCGACGGCCGCTGCTGCTGTCTGCAGCCGTGGCGACTGCCGCCTGGCAGTTAAAGAACACTCAGATGCACCCATATGCTGCGGGAAACAGATCCGTTTGAGTAGCTTTGGAGACCAGCCAGCACAGCACAACAGAGGAGGGGAGGAGAACGGAGGGATGGGGAGAGAGGGAGGGAGAGAGGGATGGAGAGGGAGGGAGAGAGGGGGAGAGAGAGAGAAAGAGAGAAGGATGGGGAGAGGAGAGCAGTGCCATGTGTGCAAGCGTTGTGGTTAGGCCCCTGTAGGAGAGCAGGGGAGAGGGGCGGGGGAGAGGGAGAGAGAGAGAGAGAGAGGGTCTTTGTCGGAGGATGAGAAAAGTGTCTTTGCGGTCGATCGGTGTGGTTGGTCTGAAGCTGCTCTTGTTTGTGGGGTTTGTATTTTCTGTCCGTCTCCATGCCTGTGATTATATCTGAATTGATACAGTACGTTTATAGCGTCACATACTTTTGACTTGATCCTATTTGCCTTCATGTCTGTGACACTGAGCATTGCCACCCTTGTGTGTTCACACGTCAGTGTCCTAAGCTAACGTTGTCTGACATGTGAGCGTGTCCACTTGATAGGGAAGGTTTCGTGAGTCCATGTTAAGGGGTAGGCCTGTTGGCAATTGACTGTTTAGTGTGTGGACAATGACTTAGTGAGTGTGTGTGTGTCTCTATTGTCTTGTTGTTTTGCTAATGTGTGTGTGTGTGTGTGTGTGTGTGTGATTATCCTGGAAGGCGGGGATGGTGAGGGACAGTGGCTTCATCTAAATGATGGTAGAATGAGGCAACCAGCGGTTCAGCTCCCCACAGCTCATGCTGCTCTCTGCCTGGAGAAGCTGCTTTAAAGAAGCAAATGTCAATCAATCACCCTTCTCCCAACCTTTACCGACAGTGTGTGTGTGTGTGTGTGAGAGAGAGAGAGAGAGAGAGAGAGAGAGAGAGGCCCTGACAACCTCTCTTCTCCTCCCCCTTCTCCGCTGAGGTCCTGTTACTAAAACCAACACTCGGCACACAGCTCAAAGCCTGGTGACTGTGGAATCGTTAGCGACACAATTAGCAAGCGTCTACTCTGCCAGTCTGCAGCACTTTGCCAGTGAATTGCAAACGTTGCCCCTTCAATTAGGGTTTGTTTTTCCAAGAGTGATTCTCTTTTTATTCTCTATAGTGGTTTCTTACTTAAACCAGATGTTGTCTGGCGTTAAAGCTTGCTCTCGTTGAAAGGTCCTTTATGCCTTGTGTTTATAAAAGACTTGAATGTCTGCTTTCACAGATTGCTTAGCATTGTATTGCATTTGCTCCAAGGATGTAGACTTTAATCTTCATGGGGCAATTGAAGGCACACTACATAGGCATGGAATTCAGTTTGATCATCTCAGTTTTTAGATTAATTAATGTGGTTACTGTGATTAATTAATGTTGCCACTACAACAAGGGTCTGACTAACCCAAACCCTAACCGACCAAGAAAAAACAAATCTATGACTCAGCACGGCAGTCCTTTCCACAAATGAATCAACCAATTCACTTGTCATTTGTTGGCTATCATGACAGGAAAAAAAATATTTCAAAGGGAATTTAGGATTATCAAATTAGCATCTGTAAATTAAACAATTGTGGAGGTAAGTACTTCAGATTCCACTCTCTGGGCTCTCTGAAGTTCCCCTGATGACAGCATGCAGTGTCTTCCTCCCTGATGAGGAGGACAACCTACAACCTAAAGGCCCAGTGTGGTTGGTCCAGCTTGACCATTTATCCCTGCCCTGTCCTTCCCAAGGCCTGCCTGTCACAGCCCAACAACCCAAACACTAATGAAGTGGGTAGAAAAAGGAGAAGTGTGTGTGTGTTGGGTTGGGTGGGGGGGGTGCAAACACATCCATCCTGAACCCCTCCTCACCTTAACACAGAGTCCCTGCTGTCACCATAATGGAAAAAAAGTACCTAAATATATTTGCATGAAATAAATAAAAATCACATATCACATGGAGTCTGCCTGAGCCTCCCGTCACGGCCAAAGGTTCTCAGTCCCAGCTGTACTCTCCATCTGTCTCCATGGCCACCACCTCTCTCTCTTTCTCTCTCTCTCTCTCTCTGCTGCTCTTAATGGCTAAATAATTCCTGCAGAACTGTGCTTTTATTAATGGCTGTTTTTTCTCCCTCTCTCTCTGTCTCTCTAAATTTCGCTCAACTCACCCCATCCTCGTCACAACCCTCCCACACCACCTCCACCACCTCCACCATCACCACCACCGCCTTCTGCTTCTCCATACTAGCTCCCCTCATCCCCAGCTACCCACTGTGAGAACATTTCAACTTAACATTTTATCTCCTGATCACATTGGTTTGTGACTATAGGCGAACAAACTGGCCCTAATTAATGTAGTGATGAATAATGATTGGCGAGTTGGGTGAGGGGCTGTGTCTCTCCCCTCCTTGCCCTCTCTCTCTCTCTGTCTATCTCTCTCTCTCTCGTCTATCTCTCTCTCTCTCTCTCTCTCTCTCGTCTCTCGCTCTCTCTCTCTCTCTCGTCTATCTCTGCACCCCCCCCCCCCCCACACACACACACTTACACACATACACACACATTCACACTTACACACACATGCACACACACACACACACACACGTGCACACTCCCTCTCTGTCTCTTTTTGGTTCTGTGATGTTGCTGATGAAAAGAAAGATCTCCATTAGTGCTGAAGTGGAGAGGACTGGATGCCTCTTTATCTCTCTCTGTTTTCTGACCTCACTCCTTCCCTCCCATTTTCTCTCTCTTACGCACACACACACACACACACACACACAGCCCTCTGTCACTGTTCCTGGGTGAAATGGAAGGCCTCTGTTTGTTTACAAAGAAGGAGTGAGTGAGAGCCAACGCAGCGGAGTTAGCCGGCTCTCTGCGCGAGAGAGGATCAGTGGCGGCGGCGGCAGCAGCGGCTGGGGGAGTGTCGGACATAATGAAGCTGTATAGGCCCCTGTCACTCTGCCGTTTTCACTGCAGACAGTTTTTTTATGAAGGTGAGACGACAAGCCGCCTCCATAATGGCCCCTGTCAGTTTGAACCCACAGCACTCAGCCACAGAATAGAAGCCCTTCAGAAGTAGTGTGATCGTGGAGAAGAATGGCCGGACTCCTTTATTTGTGTCTGTGTGTGTGTGTGTGTGTGTGTGTGTGTGTGTGTGTGTGTCGGGATGGTCTTTGATGGCGTCGCCACGGCTGCAGGCTATCCCTTTCACACTTTTACACCGGCTGCCATTGTCCAGGAGGCTTTATGTACGCCAAGCCTCCATTCTTAATTCCCTACTTTGCCACTAATCAATTACCCCGCGCTTGTCTACTCATCAAGGGGGCATGAAGGGCCACTGAATGGGGGCTCCTCTGGGTTAAAAGTACAGCCTCAGTGCTGTGGCCCCTGGGGCCAGAGATGACCACTTCACCCACTGGTCAATGCGTCAGTGTGGACAAAGATCATTGAATACTGGCCAAGATAGAGCAACATAATGTGTTACAATGGGAGCAAACGTGAATAGTTCCGCTCTGCATAAGTGGGAGTGTCGCATAACGTCACAATATACACTCTTCAATTATCTCCTATATTGGTGTATGAGGGCTCAACTCTGGTCTGCAATAAGGGGGCTTTTCCCCCCTCCCCCTTGCAAGAATAGAACATGGAACTTAATGAACTTCTGAGCCTCTCGCTCCACTTTAACCCCTTTCTAGTGTGGAGGTTCACCCAAGGACTAGAGCCAGGTAGCCAGAGATAGACAGTGGTCTAGACAGACAGGGTCTTCTAATGGAGGGCTCTCCCAAGGGAGGGGTCAGAAATGGATGAGAAACTTCTGGAAGGGGTTTCTCATGATTGCCTACTTTAGGAAAGTACCTTTTGCTTTTAGCACTTTTCTCAACTTATCGGTTTATCAACATGTGAACTGACGGCTGGTATTATGGCAGACTACTGTGCAAGAATGTGAACGGCTAGAGCATTTTGGATGAAGAGGTTTTCCTAAAAGATATATATATATATTTGTTGTTTCTGTTTTTTGATTTTTACATATATATATTATTCTCCTTTTTTTACATTAATCTTGACATCTAAATTATACATTTATTAGAGTGTGGGGAACAAAAGTCTGCCAGAAATCTTTTTTTGGCCTCTGAATCCTTGAAAGGAAACTTGTGTGAAAGCCAGAGCTCGAGAGAAGCCACTGCGAGTCTTCCTGGAAGTTTCTCCTCTGCTTGAGTCCTCTCAAGCATAAGCGCTGTGTGCCTCGGAACGCGAGTAATGACTTAAAAATATGCTAATGTCGGCGCTTTGCTTTTATGCATGCAGAACACCATTGATCCATCAGCCTCGTGAATGGGGGTCGCGAGGAGGAGGAGGAGGAGAAGGCGGAGGAGGAGGAGAAGGAGAAGGCAGAGGAGGAGGATGTAATTTGAGGAGACTTTTATAAATACATGTCAAACAAATCTCTCCTCTTTTCTTTTTTTTTTTCTGTGGTGCGCTCGCCTGCCTGCATGTAAATGTTTGCTGTCTCGAGAGGTGGCATGATTTAACTGTAAATGAAGCGGCGGCGGCCATTAAAATGGGCAACGCACCCCGGCCCCTCTTGTAAACGCTGAAAGATTCCCTCTCGGCCTGCAACCGAACACTGGCCACAGAGAAGGGAATGGAGGGTGTTGGGGATGGGGCTGACGGTGTCGGCTGTGCAAACTCTTCACAGGCTGTTAGTTAACAGAATAATAAATAGTCATATATTATTCCCCTTTTCTGAAGTATGTAAATGGTAAACATCACTCGGAGGTGTGTGTTTGTGTGTGTAGGCCTGCTGGTGGTATGAAAGCTTGAGAGTGAACTTGGAGAATCATGATTGCTGGCAGGTTTAAAGCGTAATTGTGTGTGTACATAGAGGCCTCTCAACAAATGATAGATAGTGGTGATTGTCAGGGACCAGATTAGGAGAACTCACTCTCTTTCACCTTTTGGTGCTGTGTGCGTGCACCTGTGTGTGTGTGTGTGTGTGTGTGTGTGTGTGCGCGTGTGTGAGCTCCCATGATGGGTGTGTTTGGCTGTCATCTGACATCACCTGAACAGCAGCAACAGCTAACTGTCTTTATTTCTTTCCTCCTTTCTTCCTTTCTTCCTTTCTTTCTTTTGTTCTCATTCATTATTACTTTCTTTTTTGCCTTTTCACTCTCCCATTCTTTTCCATTTCGATGGTTGTTCTCTTATGCTCTCTATTTCTCTCACACTCTTCTATTCCCCTCTTTTCTTTTCTCTTCTTTTCTCTTCATTTCTTTTCTTTTCTGGACCTGCTCCATCACAACCTGCCTAGTCCTTCTGTGTGATTCTTTTTCAGTGAGTTGGCTCGACACTTTTCCTGTAGGTTTTTCAATTCTTCCCAGTTGTCACTTCATAGGCCCATAGCCACCATTGTCCAGGCTCCTCTCACTCTGTCTCTCTCGCTTTCTCTCTTTCTTTTCTCCATCTCTCTCTCTTTCTTCCTCTCTCTGTTCGTGGCAACGAGTCGTGTCATTCCCTCGCGATAAGCACTTTTGTTGCTTTTGTCTGCGGCCGCACCTCTGAAGTCCATCTTGTCTTTTATCCTCCTCCCATTCAGGCGTCGGGGGAACAGTTGTGCAGAGGTTCCACTAGATTTTGACCAGTGGGGGCTTCCTTTCTCCTCCACACCACCCCACCCCACCCAACACCCCACACCACCCCCAAAAACCCTCCTTTCCCAAAGCCTTACAATGGGGCCTCCGCCAAGCCTGAATGGCCATTGCATGGCACACACACTCATAGCGTTCTCTGTTATGTTGTTGAGTCCATAAAAATGCTAAGTTAAAAGCCTAACCCCTCGTGCCCTCCACACCCACCTCATGTTTCTCTGTTCTGCCTCCCCTCAGTGACTCCTAAAGACGGATGAATGAAAGATATACAATGGATGCTTGTTTTGTTAGAATTAGACTCATGTGAAAAAATAAACAAATAGATACATTTATAAATAAAATAAAAGGTATCCTAATAGTAATATGATTACAAAAGAAACATGTCTGGACACCTTTGGAAAAAAAAGTCTTTTCAGTGTTGACTGCAGAGATTGTTGATGGCTGTTTCAAATGATCAGCATGGGTCTTGTCTGGTTTCCCCCGCCATTGCTTTTGGGGATAGAGATGTTTCTTTCTTTCTTTCTTTCTTTGGGAGAAGTGTGGCCTACATATTGTTTGAAAAAAAAAAGAGTGAGAGAGAGGGAGAGGGAGAGAGGAAGGGATTGAGTGAGTTTAGAGAGAAGCAGAGAGGAGAGATGAAGAGGAGGGAAAAAGAGCTTGGTGTCTGACAGTTGAAATGGCCCTGTTCTCTTCAGCTGCCGCGGGAAAAGCCATTCACAAACCGAGCAGCAGAGATATTTCTTTCACCAAGACCTTGTAAGACTTTGTGTGTGTGTGTGCGTGTGTGTGTGTGTGTATGTATTAGGAGGGAGAAAGAAAGAAAGAGAGAGAGAGAGAAAAAAGAGACAACAGCTAGCCAGGCACTGGACGAGGGATTACAGGTAGCGAATGGTGTCCGAAGTGAAGCCAACCAGCGCAGCTTCATCCCAGCAGCACAGATTAAGGCGTTGAGGGCCGTCTAATGAGACCGGGAGGGGAGAGGGCCTTCGGATCTGAGGGAGGAGGACTCAGGAGGGCCCCACACTCTCCTTTCTCTCCTTACCACTCACCTACTAGAGCAGCGGTCAAACCACCACCTACTGATCCTATTTAAAGTGCACAGGATCCCTCTTCAGGCAGAGACAGGGACAGAGAGGTAGAGAAAGACAACATTTGACAATGTAAGGCAAGATTTTTGGTTTTTGCAGCCTCTTTGAAGAGCTGAGGATCTTACAGCTTAGTGAGAGAGAAGATGTTTCAGGAAAACGGAGAGTGACAAACAAGTCTTTGTGCTCTTTCTTTGTATCACTGGTTAACTTTGGTATATTTCTTCATTTTTTTATCAGAAGGCAGCATGTGTCTCCCCAGTTTTAAACTTGCATTAATAAATAGGTAAACAAATAAATAAATGTGCAAGTAAATAAATAAATAAACAAAAGGCAGCACGAGCGCTACCCCATGCTGAGCAGCAGCTTTTACTGGGGCTGTTTTAGCCGTTTTGCTCCGAGGTGGGAGTGCAGGACAAGCGCTCGAAATGAGATAAATATGGATGACTTTTGACCGTTTTTCTGTCTCTTTTTTTTCCTCCCACTTACGTTCCTTTTTTTTTCTTTTCATAGAACGGAATGACTTGTTTATGCATCACGGCATCGATTTTACTCTCTTTTTTTCATCTTTGTTTATTTTTTCCACCCCTCTGCTCCCCTTCCCCACCCAAATTTAATTTAAAAGCCCAAACGCCACAGATCCTCAAAGTAGTTTGCATATTAAAAAGATGCTGATTATCACAGAGAAGGAACACAAATCTTTAATTTTGTGCATTTTAGACACAGCCAAAGCCGTCGCCGCCACAAGCTGGAAGTAATTGTGAAATCTGCATATTGAGAGGGCGACGACTGACAGTTCCTATGCGGACGGCGAGAGGGGCTCAAATTGGACAACATGTTTATCCGCGGAACTCCAACCAGGCCTAGAAGCCCCCAGAGCCCTTTTAAGGGAGTAATGACATCATATATCAAATTAAGGGTCACATTTCGGACAAGTGAGACAAATTATATCTGCTTTTTTCCACAGCGATGTTGCATAGCCTCAGACAAAAGAGCTAGCAGGTGCTTCAGAATGAATGTAGAAAATGTTGGGTACAAAAAAAGATAAGTTTGTAATGAAATGATGAACAAAGGCAACCAATTCAATGTGAAAAGTCTAGATAGAACTGTTGTGTCCCACACACAATAGGAGTATATTAACAAATGTAATGTGAGGTTTGCTATGTACCTTTGTGTGTGTGTGTGGAGAGGGGGGGGGTATGGTTCGTTTCCAGTAGTTGTACTCCAAAACAAAACAAAAAATAATAAACAGAGTCTGACTAAAAGACTCATTTGCCAGCAAGTAATTAAATGCACCTGACAATTGGACTCTTCTATACTCATCATAACACTAAAAACAACTTTTTTTCTGTTACAGTACATATTATATTACAAAGTACATATTAATCAGCATTACTTAATGGTAGTTTTGTTTAATGTGAACTGCTTAGAAAGAGAAAGTCATGCAATGCTATGTTGTAATGCTATGCCCAACAGCTATGCTGTTTTCATAGTCAAATAAACTATTGAGAACTACACTAGCATACAGACATTAATTTTTAACGAGTCTAAACAACCTAGCATGCTAGAGCTGATTTTCAAGAGCTGGTGCACTGGCAGAACTTGCATTCTAGAATTTCGGTTTGCATAGTAACTCCGGACATAAATGGGTCATAGGGCACACTTAACTCAGGCAGCTGCATTCTGAGGAAAACCTACTATACCAAAATGTTCACAACGAATAGGCCTACATGCAGCATTAAACACTTACTACTGCTACGGACATCTGTTTGGAGTACTGCTACATTCCAACAGTACCACTGCTGTTCTTAGCGTCTTGGCACGTTATCAAATGAAGTCCAAGTTTATGTCAGGAGGATATCCTGGGATGATATTCTTCGAAGTATCCCATTAAAAATACTGAGCCAACTTGTCCTGAAACAGATACAGTTGTAACATTGATACCAACCACCTGAATTTTTTATTTTTTTTAAATCTCTTTTCACACACTATTACATGACACCAGCTGATCTACAGCTGTCTTGCCATGGCAACAGAGCTGGTGAGATTTGTGCCGATGACTCGCTTTATCTGTCGTGTTCTAGCTTGATGTCGTGAGCAGAGCCTTTTAGAGTGTGTACCTCCAGCAGGCTAACTCCTATGCGCCCAGAGGAAAAGGTCCTCACAAGAGAGGGAGGGTTCTGGGTTCTTGTGGGAAAGCTTTGACTCCCTGGGCCTTTAACCCTTACTGTAAGGGACCCCCTCGGGAGACCCTGAGGCAAGCAGAGTATACTCACTCATAATGAAAACCAGCTCCATTGAGCTGCAAATAAAAGGCCCTGCAGCCCACAGGGGCTGACCAGTAAACCCACTCACAGTGACCACAGTCTGATTACTTTACAGGCCCCTAACACAGACCCCACTATCCGCCATCATCATAACCTCACAAGTCGTAACTCTCCCACACTGTACATTTCAGCCATTGTAAAAACCTGTATGGTGAAGTTTGTATGTATTACGGAATGATGTTTGCTCTGTTGAGTGAAATATATTGAACAGATGTGGCATTGGGGTGATTAAAAAATGCCCCTGGATGACATATCTGGTTAAAGCTTGTCTGTGGGAAAAAGTGAATGGATCCAACCGGTTCCAGCGCTACTGTAATGTCTATAATAACATTTATGGCTCCCTGCGTTTTATTGCTCATAGTCTGCGTGGTCCTTTTTTTTTCATTTGAATATCGCACCATTAGGAAAGGCTGCTGGCATTACTGTTTTGTCATATTAAAATACTGAGTTGCAATGGTGCGGAGTAGTAGCAAATGAGAACTGGGCAAATCTTTTCATCAAATAAATAACACAGAGATAAGCTCACACTTGCACAGCGTTTTTATGAATGGACTTCGGCAATGACCTTGGACTGGAAAAGACTTGCATTCTCGTTATTCCTTCTAATTGTTTGATATCGTAACAATGTGTTTTGTTTTATTCTTTCTCATGAAATCAGTGTTTGGAGAGCTAGACACGTCTCCACATGTGGCACTGATTAGAAATTCAGGTTGATTTTTTTTTTTTTAACTCTGTAGGTTTTGGCTCTGTGCTGTGTATATAATGATACAAATTTGCTTTTGATATAGATTTTTCAGAAATAGCTCTCTGCCTATGGAAACTATGGGGTGGGAAGATCTGTATCAAGATTTACTCATCACTGACTATAACATATTTGAAACTACACTGTGTGATATACAATTGCACTGTTGTGGTGACTGACGGTGCCTCTGGACGGTGCCTCTGAAAGTCATGCAGTGTGGTCAGTGATGGAGTGGGCTGTTGAGCACCTGTCCAGCACTGAGTGTAGAGTGTGTGGTCACTATGAGTGCTGGACTACTGGAGAGGAGAGGAGAGGAGAGGGACTGAGAGCCCATAGCAGCAGCTCTAACACAGGACAATCTCACTGGCACTGCATATTGATAGTGGCCAGCCATGGGAGAATTAATATTCACATAAATAAATAACTCTCTTCCCCTTCTTACAGTCACACACACACACACGCATGCTCGCTCTCTCTCTCTCTCTCTCTCTCTCTCTCTCTCTCTCTCTCTCTCGCTTGTAGGTTTTGGCAATTAATTCCACCACTTGTCAAGTGAATTCCCAAATCAGAATTAATTATGTGCATGGGTGCCCGAGGAACGGCTCTAAAAGCTAAATGATATTGAAATGTGTGCTGTGCACTCGCCAGCCCACCCAGCGCCTCTACCTCTGCCACCACCACCGCCATGGAGCACACATGCAGCCCGCGGAGAGAGAGAAGGAAGGAAGGAGAGGAAAACAGTGACAGGGAGAAGAAGGAAAGAAAGAAAGAGAAAAAGCCAGAGACAACAAACAGAAAGGAGCAAAATTCTATAAAAAGAATGAGAGAAACAGAAGGAAAAGTAGAATGAGAAGGGGAGGAAAAAGAGAAAGTAAGAAAGAAAGCAGAAAAGAAAGAGAAAAACAAGTGGTTGCGTCTACACCACAATGCAATATATTCTGAAATGTACCGTGTAACCCACACTCCCCGCTCTCTCTCCACCCCACTGTTCTCTCCAGTCTGGCAGCCGCCTGGGTCGCCCGCCGCCGTTTAGCCTCTGTCCTGCTTCCGCTTGTGGGGAACTGGTTTCCTCCGACCACAGGCGTCTCCAGGCAGCCTATCTCTCATGCCTTGCAGATGCAGAGTGCCCGCAGCAGCCCGAGCCCTGCATCGCCTCGCCTCGCTTCGCCTTGCCATGAACCCAGCTGACGATGATAAAAAGTTCCCAGCAATTTGTTGTGGCGGCAAATGAAAACCCAGCCAGCCACAAGTAAATGTGTAGGCTATGTGTGGGTATGTGAAGTATTGGTTTTCTCTCTGTGTGTGTGTGTGTGTGTGTGTGTGTGTAGGTTTGCATTTATGTCTACATGGGTTTTCATGGCCTTTGTTCACTGGTCAGTGAGTGTCTTTGTTTTCCCAGTGTTTCTATGTGTGAGAAATATATTTGTGTTTAGCATGTAAATAGGTGAAGCCCTACAACTACTGTGTGTGTGTGTGTGTGTGTGTGTGTGTGTGTGTGTGTGTTTGCGCATATGTGTGTGTGTGTCTTTTTGCTGAGCATGTGGGCATGTTTAGTCCCCAATTTTTCCCTTGGTACCATTTTGTCAGCATAGTACCATTCAGCCGGTGCGAAATAAACAGTGTCACCTGTTCAGTCCTCAGAGGAGGAGAAGAGGAGGAGGAGGACACCTGGCCAGCTCTCTGGCTCTGCCTCGCTGAGCAGCCTGGAAGTGACAGGGCTGAACCCGGGCCATGCAGAGCAGCCAGAGCAGAGGCCCCCCGCACTACAGGTGCAGGCAGCCATGCTGCATAGACTCATGTTTTTTTACATCTTTTTGTGAAGGGCTTCTTTTTCTTCGTCGAAATGTAAACACAACTTTTATTAGACGCCAACCAAGGAATAAATTCAACACGGTAATCCTGTTTTGTTTGTTTCCAGTACACGGTCCCAGGACATTGTAAAAAGAATGGGTTTAATCTACAGTGTGCCCAGATAAAATATGGCAGTTTGAGGATTGAGAGGACATTAGTTCAGTGCTTCAAGAAGTCTTACATGTTTACAAACCGCTTTGCATTTCTGAACGTCGCTTTAATTCCTGTTTTCTGCTTTCTTTAGCCCAGAGTGGAACTGCACTGACCCAAAAGGCAGGCTAGCCCCCACTGTAATGGGTCCTAGGAGACTCAGAGCAACTCTGCTGGGAATACGTATGTGTCTTCTGTAGTGGTTGCAAGAGCACTGCAGCTCCTAAGGATAAAGTTAGAGGGGCCTGGCTGTTTTCTGCATTCATGTTCACGATAGGAGGCTGAGGAATGTCCTCCCCCCGAGGGATGGTCCCCCCAGTGTCCGCCAGGTTCCTGTAAAATGAAGACCCCTGCTGTTAGGAAAAAAGAGAGAGGGAGGGATGGAGGGAGAGAGTGATGAGGAGTGGAGGAGTTGGAGAAGTGCTGATTGTGTGTTTCTGTTAGATAGACTCTTGCTGGTGTCAGCTGATCTACTGAGACCATTCTTTCTCCCCTCTCTGATGACACACCATCAAGGGACAAGACCCCCTTAAACACATACACACACACACACACACAAACACACAGACACACATGACCGCCTTCATCATTACTTCTCCTCGCTTTCCCCCTTCCCTCCTCCTCCTCTTCCTCCTCCTCCTCTGCCTTCATGAGAAATCCATTCTTTAATTACTGGGGCCATCTTCATGGAAGCCTCCTCCCACTTACATTATCATTTACTTGGCTTTCAAGTGGGCACTTTAAATGGCTTTTTTTTCTCCCCACAGCACTGTGTCTACTGTGGATGTAGAGGACCTCATTTACACACACACACACACACCTTAACACACACACACACCAACCCTTCCATTCACCCTCTAACAACCACCGCAATTTTCCTGCTAATTTTTCTGTTTGCTTTTTCTCCATTCCCCTCCATCAGTACACCGGTGGGTTTTGTTCTATAAGTGATGGGCAGTTTCTTCTACACACACACACACACACACACACACACACAAGAAATAAGAGAGCGGAGCAGAGAGTGAAGCTAAGCATTGAGGCCCTCCTTTGCATATACACTCCACCCTCTTTCCCCCTCATGTGTGTGAGATTGTTAGCGGGCAAATTTAAACACTATAGCACCGCGGACCCCCCACTGAGGGCCCAGTGTAGTGGCGGTGCTTGGAGCAGTGGCTACCTGAATTGCTTTTAATTGGCCCCAGTGTAGCAGCAGCATCTTTAGGCTAGATTAGCGCTGATTGATGCCAGGAGGCAATGGTGGAGCATGGAGGACGGGATTAAATGGCCATTGAAGTGACTTTAGCTCCTTTATAGAACAAAGGCAGAAGAAAAGGAGAATACTTCACCTCCCCTCCCCTTTTTTTTCTCCACTTCTCTCCTCCACACACCTTCCCTCCATGCTCTCTCTCTTTCTTTCTTTCTCTCTCGCATACCTTTTCTACCCCTTTCTCTCTTCCTCCTCATCTCCTGCTTTTCTGTCTTCCACAAGGTGAGAGAGGATGTATGGGGAGGGTGTGTGTTTCACTCTCCCTCCCTTACTCCATTCTCTCTCTCTCTCTCTCTCTCTCTCTCTCTCCTTTACCCCCCTTTCTGACACCCCTCCATCTTTCCTCAGGATGAGAGAGGGGGTAGTTGGGATGCGCTGATGATGTTACCCCCTCAGAGAGCGGTGGTGAAGAACCAAAGCAGAGGGGCGCGGGCGAGAGCTCCCCTACTGTAATTAGATATATGTGATCCCAATTATGTCAGCTATTCATTAGTGCTAATTGTTGGAGCAGCGCCGACCGCACCGAACAAATAATTAAAACATGTTTGTCATAACCGGCGGCCATTAGCGAGCGTGTGATAAAAACGTGATCCGGGTGGCAGTGGACATGGGGATGGGCTAATAATCGCTGTTGTTTCTGTGTTGTTGTTTTTTTTTTTCTTTCCTTTCCTCCAAGGAGAGATGTGTAATGTTAAAGGGATGATGGCAGTCAACTTGCGGGCCTTCACTGATGCCTCCGCCTGGAGAGCGCTCACAACTACTGTGTGGTGATGTTGATGCGCACGACTACTGTGTGTTGATGTTGATGTTGTTGTTGTTGTTGCTGAGGCTGGGTGACTGATTATTTTAAGGGCTAATTAGCTGGGAATATTTTGGATCTCTTGTTTGCTTAAAATTTAATTGTGTCTTCTTCTTTTTTCTTTCTCTTCTTCTTCTTCCTCTTCGTCTTTCTCCATGCCTCAGCATTTCCTCCTTCCGCTTTTGATGTCATCTGCCTCCCTCTCTGCCACCCTTCTCTCTCTCTCTCTCTGTCTCTCTCAATCTCTTTATCTTTATCTCAGTCACTCTCAGTTCTTCCCTTTCTTCTTTTCCCCTGCTTTTCCATTTATAATTCTCCATGATAAACTGTTCTCATGTTTTCCTTGTTTTTGAATGATGGCAGTCTGAATATGTCTGTGGGTGTTAAAAACGCTGTTATATTCATTAGTAAGAAGCTTGCTAATATATCCATAAACGTTTTGTAACAGTGAATCAGTGAAAATGTGTTGTGTTGCCTTAGTAGTTAAGTTCAAGGACAGAGGGAGGTTTGACAACATAGGTATAAGTGTCTCTCAAATACAGACTTATTCTGCAAAATGAGGATACCAGACCCAAAACAATGAGGATGTAGGGTCTGGCAGAGCGATTGACCTGCATTTCCAACATTCCCAAGGATATAACCAGCATGGGACTTGAAGTTGAACTGGTGGTGCGGCAATGGCAGGGTGGTAGCGTAGTACTTCCCCCCCGAGTGAATAACTACTTTACAAAAAGATTTCCGTACTCTCTATTACGCTATTTAAGATAGCAGGGGAAATAACTAGAATGATCATTTTAATGAAATAATGATTCATTATCAGTCTTCTGTCATGTTCAGTGTGAGGTTGTTATGAAGCGTATTGTGCTTAGCCCTTGTGCGTCAAAACATTGTTCAGAAAATACCCAACTTACAAAGATGAAACTTGTCACCCAGTGTTTGTTCACAAAGACTGGTACATTTGTGTCTTTGACAGAGATGCCCACCGGCCTGTGTTGGCAGCAGGGAAGTGGTGGTGTTCCCGTGGCAGCTGTCGTGCCCACCACACCCCAGGCACATCGCTGAGGTACATCCCACGGCGTGCTGTCCTCTACGTGCCCGGCAACGACGTGCGAAAGCTGCGGAAACTGACCTCACTGGACGTGGACTGTGCTGTCCTGGACTGTGAAGATGGAGTGGCCCTCAACAAAAAGGTAATGGGGCTAGACTGAAACCAACAGTCTGTCACCTATACTGACCAAACTGATTTGGCCTGATTTTAATTTAGCCACTTCTTGTGTGCGTTAAGTAAAACCATGAAAATATAAACATTTACTTATTTAAAGGCCGTGATATTGTGGTCAGACAGTTAATGTTGAAACAGAACCATTATCTGGGGTTAGTTTACTGCCTCTCTGCAAGTGTTGTACTGGACTGCATGTGCATAACATCCAGAGTGAAACAAAATGAAAACAGAAGTTAAGATCTTTCTTATCATTGCACTGGTGCACATTGGTGTTGTTTTTTTCTCTAGTATGGATGCATCAACGGCACAATCCTACTTTATTACTGACCCCACGTGTCTTTGGCAAACCAGGAATGGTTTGGTCTGCCATACTGCACCTGTGGCTGGAAGCTGTCCCATCGGGTAGTCCTGGCCCACGGCCATTCTCAGGTGGCTTTAGAATTCAGTCCAAAGACAGGTGCACTACTTCCTGCACTCCCCCTTTGGAGAAAGGCTACCTAAGTGGAATGCCTCGAAACAAGGGGCATTTCTTGGCCCATTATGCTGCAATAAAAGGGTTGAAGAGGCCCCCCTCTCTCCATTCCATGGAACAAGGTGACCACGTCACACTGGGCTAACAGCAGGAGCTAGCCAGATGCAGCAGGTTAAAAAGCATTCTTGGTCCGCCCACACCACCATGCTATTGGTTCTGCCTAGCTGTCCGTGAAATCGTGATTGGGGAGAGGAAAAGGAGGGGAGGCCTAAGGGGAACCGAGGCCAGAAACAAAAGGTTCCTAAGTCGGGATAATAAAGATGATTGATACAGCCGTGGGCTGTGTCCCTCAGAGTGGCGAGAGTAGGGTGGATAAAGAGCCGTTTGATGGACAGCTTGAACTCTGACCCCCCTTTGCTGGGAGGTGTTGGTGCCAAGTGTCTTTAAACACACTGATTTTTATTTATTAGGCTTATTTTGAATCGGTTTAGATAAACAGGAAGGCAACCTCACACCAGCCAGCGACCTCTTGGGGTCAGACGTCTAGCCATGTTTGTATTTGATACTCACAAGTTTATTTATTTATTGCCTTCATAGTGACAATGGGGTTTTTTTTCCACATGAAATGCTCACTGCCATACATTATATTCCATTACATAATGTGCTAAATAGACCGCTCACTTCGCCGATACGCATCACAATTGTTTCTTTTATGGAAGCCCCCAGCTCACAGAAAAAGGAGGAGTGGAGGAAACGCTGCCTTCTAATTCCCTTTCCACAGGCTGGCTCTGTGCATACAGGATTACTGCGACAGGCAGATATTAAAGCTAGGTGATCTGAAGGGAAGAGAATAGCATTAGCGGGCAGGCCTTGATTTCTCCAGCAAGAGGCAAGGAAAAGCTTTTTTCTGCGTTAGCCGTGTTTCCTGTCACAGCCAATAGAATTACCATTCTCTTCAGCTGCAGCTGATAAAAATGCTAATGTATCACGCTTAGGAAAAAAAGGAAGGGGGTGTGTGGAGAGGGGTGGAATCACATGTAAAATGAGAGATGGTGCCAGTAATCCCATTACTTGTGCATGTGTTTGTCATAAATCTGCCAAGGCCAGTCCTCGGTACAAGATTTCAGTTAATTTTAAAGACCATATTTCTGTTTTAGAGTAGACTGGCACCGTATGTTAAGGCAAAAATAAAATGAAATAAAATAATAATAATAATGAAAAAGACTTGTGATCCAATATTTACTTGTCAGCCTTCTAGTGGGAGATAAGTTATTATTATTTAACTCGATAATAAAACATGCCTGTTTTCTCCCGGCTTGCTTTGCATCACGCTTGCCTCCCCCTTGTCTGTTTTCCTCGTCATGGCAATTGAAACTCTTTGGGGTTTGTGCACACCTATAGATGGAAACATCTTTAAGTTTAAGACTTTAAGTGATGGTCGCATTGACTCGCTTTGCCTTCACTCTCCAGAAAGTCCCTGCTCTTGCATGCACTGTATGAGCTTGTAAATAAATCTCTTAGATGTCTCTGTGTATTCTCTCTCTCTCTAGTCATTAAGATATTTTTTTTTTCTTGCTGTCGTCACCATATCAAGAAAAAGAAAATCTTTTGATGTGCTCCCCCCACATGACTCATTCATGCTGGATCATTAAAAAGTCTCCACAAAAAATGCCTTTAAAAGAAAGGCAGGACATCAATTTTGCATCTTGCTCACTGGCTACTGTACACAAGCACAAATAACTCGAGCAGGGGGTGATCAAATTTCATTTTGCATAAGAGTTTCATTTTTGAAGACTGTCTACTTGATGTGATGGCATCGCAGATGGAGTGGCCTTTATTGTGTCAGTGGTACAGCACATTCACCAGAGCTTATGGCAGAGGAGGGCATTCTCTGTGCGGCTGTGGAATGCTGGGAGCTTGGAGCCGGAGGGGGCTGATGCCCGTGGCTTTGTTTACGCCGAGGATCAGCGGCCCTCACGGCGCTGCTCCCATGCCCCGACGGCGGGCCCTGTCAGACGCCCCCGTGCCAACCTGTGCCAACCATGCCCGCCTCGCCCGCCCGGTGCCATGTGACAGACGGTATGAGGGCTGTCCAGAGATGGCTAGCTGCTACATGAGGATTAACGTAGACACACACAGGCATGCTTACAAACACACAAACATACACACACACACACACATACACATACACACACACGCGTGTGCACATACCCCTCCTCCTTCATAAACACACACAAAAGCATATACATACCCTTCCCCCCTCGTAAATAGACACACACACACACACACACAAACTCCCACACATATCCAAACTGGCAGAGGCAACACCATATGATGCACTTAAAATTGAAATTGAAATTCCATTCAAATATCAGTAAGCAATGCTCTTTCCCAGTCACAGAAGCATATTCAACACAGTGCAGCACATAAACACACAAAAAACATCCATGTGTATATAAGGATCCATCATGTGCACTCTATGGAAAAAAACACACTTTAAACATCTGTTACACTGTTACTAATACACATCTATGGAAAATGTTAGCTCTGAACATCACAGCTGACTTTACAGCATAACAATTTAATTTCTTGAATATATGCTTGCATGTGCATATGCTTATGTTCATGCTGGTTATAATAATAAACAACTTTTCTATGGTGTAGTTTTACAGAATGTGATGCACAAATATTTGGAATTCAGGTTTTGATATTAGGCCTAGGCATATAGCCTATTCTTTCCGAAATATAGATATTTCAGATATTAGGCATTTGTGCAAAATACGATTTGGAGAAATAACAGACTATATTTTTGGTTAACTGTAATGGCTGTTACATTTGCACTTCGAAGAGGTAAGGAAATGTGCACATTCACGATTGTAGCCCATAGGCCATCACTCTGCATTTCACCCAGAAAAGTGAAGGTAAACTCGCACCGCGTCGCATATGTGGGCTGCATAACTTGTCGCAGGTTCCTTTGAGAAGTTGTTGAACTACATTTTACCACACAGTTAATGTTATTGTTATTTTATTGTTGTTTGTTATTGTTATGTCATATTGTAATTTTATTACTAGCTTTATTTTGCATGCTAGTCACTCACAAAAATCTGCATTGTTCCGCTGTTGTTTAAATACCCTACATTAATGTTGTATTTAGTTATTTAATCGCGATAAAATTAGATTGTGTTAACACGCTGTTAACGTGTTAACTTGTATCCATATATCCATCTATCTATCTCTCTCTCTCTGTCGTATACTGTATACCGATATACTGTAGACCTAGAGAGTGCAGCACATGGACCCAGCCCTGTGAGACAGGTAGGGGCGTCACAGTAGAACCCTGTGGTGTCTCTGGCGATTACACCTCTCTCAGGTCCATCTCAGGAGGGGACTAGAGGGGGTGAGTGGGCAGGTGGGGGGCGGTAGAAGAGGGTTTGTTTGTGTTTGTATTTACTTGCATCACTCTATGGGCCTGCACCTTGCTGTGAAGTGGACACTTCTCCTCCAACCACCCCACCCCAACCCACCCACACACACACACACACCAGCAAACAGACAGATACGTGCCCACAAACAAACATACACACACCAACCTCCTCCTCCATCCTATCTCCCTATCCGCATACACGCCCGCCTTCTGAACACACCTCCCTCTCTCCCTCCACACACACACACACACACACACACACACACACCCTACCCCTCGAGTGGATGCTCTCCTAATCCCCTGGAAGTTTGGAACTAATGAACTAACTGCTGAGGCACCGCCACGGAGCCTGGTCCCAAACTATACTGTACTTCACACTCGATTTAGCCTCCAGATGGCAGGACTCGCCGGCCCGCGCCAGGAGGGACCACCTCCTCCGCTGGAGCGTGAAAGTGGACGGATGTTGTTTTGCCTCTCCCACCCCCCACCCACCCCCACCAACCCACACTACACCCCCCATTTGATCATTTTTTTCTTCTTCTTTATTCACTCACACACTCTCTCAGTTTGCCTGTCTTTGTCTTGTCTCTCTCTCTCTGTCTGTCTTTCCATCTCTCTCTCTGTGTCCCCTCCCTTCCATCGTCATAAAAGGATCAACCAGAATGATTAGATGATTAGCAATAGGGAAAATGGGTAGATGTGGGAAGAGGGCCGGAGAAGGTGGTTGTGCTAATCGCTCATACTGGTGTGACCGGTGATTGTGTGTGTGTGTGTGTGTGTGTGTGTGTGTGTGTATGTGTGTGTGTTTGTGTCCATGTTTTCATTGCCCTGCCCACACCCTCACAACAACACACCGCTGTCATGTCCATTCTCAGACACTTGTCCAGCTTGCATCACCTGCAGGTGCAACATGCACCTGTGTCTCTTTCTTTCTCCCTTATCTCCATCTACCTCTTTCTCTCTCTCTCTCTCTCTCTCTCTCTCCTGCTCTCCTCTCACCATGTCTGTCATTCATTCAGACAGCAGTGACAGAATAGCATCTTCATTAGCCCCAGATCCGACACTCCACCTTGCTGCCAGAGAGCGAATGTTCTTGTCTTCCCAGCGTCCTCTCTGGTCATTACCATGCCAGCCGCTCCGCTCCGTGCGCGCTGCCCAGCCGTCATTACCCAGCAGTCACTAGGGTGAGGCTGACACATCTCACACACATTCTTTACACCCTGTCTTTTTGGGGGGATGGGGTGGGGGAGAGGGATGCTTTTAAAAAATTCATTCCCTCAGTGATTCAGTAGGGTTTTGATAGTCGTCACATGTCTGTGTATTGTAGAGCAAGCCTGTGAAGTGTGATGGGCAGGGAGATTCCTTTAATAATGGGAAGTTAAAGGCTACGCTCACACCCCACACCCCTTCTCTCTCCACACACACACACACACACACACAAACACATACACACAAACACATACCATGCCCCTCCCCCCTAGAAAATAAATCCATGCTGAGAGCCTGTCAAATGTCTGAAGTCCTGTATTTAGAATATAATGAGGTTGGCCTCCTTGTGCATCCCTCCCTCTCTCTCTCTCTCTCTCTTTTTTTTTCTTTCTGTTTCTCTCTGTCACTCCCCCTCCCTCTCTTTTCTCTCTCATTCTGTTTTACTTCCATTGGTACCTTTGTGAAAACTGCCCTCACCCCAAACAAAACGACAACAAAACCTGTGTTTGCGTGCTTGCATGTGTGTGTGTGTGCGTGCGTGTGCGTGTGCTTGCGCGTGCGTGTGTGTGTGTGTGTGTGTGTTTCATTCTGCAGTGCTGATGGCAGCAGATGAGTGGTGTTGGCAGAGATCGAAGCTCGCCATTAAAAAGGGAGCCAGATAAATGTGAAAGGTTTGACATTTTGTCATTTGGAAGCAAACTGTTTCTATTGTTGTTTATCCAGAGGTATTCTCTCTCTCTTTTCCTCTCTCTCTCTTTCTCCACCACCACCACCTCTTGTATCTTTCTCTTGTTAGGCAATCTGGACCCTCTTGTGTTGTTTTTGTCCGCATGTCACACACACAAATAGCAACACCGACCCCTTTCCATAAATTCCTTCACATCACTCCATTATGTTAGTCTTAGGTTTCATTTAGGGCTGATTTAAAATTCAAATCCCCCTCCTTGGCTTCCTGTCAATGTTTTCCATTTAACATAATTTATGCACCCAACTGTTATCTGATATATGAAGGGCCTAAAATGCGATGCACATATTTTTCTGAAGCGGCCTCAGATGTCTCTCTCTCTCTCTCTCTCTCTCTCTCTCTCTGTCTCTCTCTCTCTCTCTCTCACCTTGTGTCCATGGCCTGGGTTCAAAGAGGGGCTGCGCTGGCGAAAAGAAATCTCCTGACAAATCTCTGAGGTGGAGTGTAATCTGTGTTAGCTGCTCGCGATCCTAGGAAGTGATATTGCATGAAGTGTGTGTGTTTGTATGTTCTCCTGGCATTGAACTCACCAAGGTAGGGCAGAAAGAACAGGAAGGCTGGAAGGACACAATGAGTGAGTGACACTCATATTCTCATATTCTCTATCTCTCTCTCTCTCTCTCTCTGTGGTGTGTGTGTGTGTGTGTGTATGTGTTAGGGGGGTGGCGGTGTTGGGTGTGTGTGTGTGAGCGCGAATATGTACCTCATTTGTTGAATTCTGCATAAGACGATGTGTATCTTTGTGCACGTGCATCCATGGGTACCTAATAGATTTCACTGTGCAGTGTGTCTGTGTGTGCGCGTGTACGTGTGTATGTGTGTGTGTGTGTGTGTGTGTGAATTCATTTGTGTGTACTCTATGCACTGAACTCCACAGGAGAGATGTAGGGCAGGAGATCTTCAATGGCATGTTTGTGTGAGCGTGCGCACGTGTGTGTGTGTTCTCTGTGCATTGAACTCTGCGGCGAGAGCTGTGACATATAAGCAGCAGGAGTGTGTGTCTGTCTGTGTGTGTGTGTGTGTGTGTGTGTATGTGCGTGTGTGTTTGTGTGAGAGAAAGAGAAGGCGGAGTGGCCATGGTGAGGTACTGAGCTCTTCGGAGCAACAAGGCCCGGCCTCGCTGCCAAAACCCACAAACAGGGATCTGAGGCACTGACCCAGAAAACAGATCCCTGGTCCAGAGAGATCGCCCAGCCGAGAGGGCCTGCCAAGACCAGCTGCCCATCAAAGCCAGGGTGTGTGTGTGCGTATATGCACAGTGTCAGGTGTCTTGGCATTGTCATGAAGACTGTCCGTGCATGCGTGGATGGGAATGGGTTGTGTGGAATTGTGCGTGGGTGTGTGTGTGATGCATAGATTTGTGGGTGCAGATCCAGTCAGGCTAAAGTTGACAGAGTATTCAGAGGTCTGTGTGGTCCCAGCTGTGTGGAGATGGGCGGATGAGGAGAGTGAGAGAAAGAGTATTTTTGTGAAGAGCTGAAGGGAGGAGGGGTGGGGGTGTAGTGTGTGTGTGTGTGTGTGTGTGTGTGTGTAGAGGAGGAGGAGGAGGAAACTGAATAGCCATCATCACCCAATGCTAAGTCAGCAAAAGTCCTATCAGAGGATAGAATGGCAGAATTTCCATAGCCTACTCGTGCACTTTTTATTTGACTAACACACACACACACACACATACGCGCCACACACAGAGTGGGCTTGACTTACTTACTGTACTGAAATGTAGAAAGAAGGCAAGAGAGAGAGAGAGACAGACAGACAGGCAGACAAATGAGTTGCCTGTACAGCCCATGTGGGGATGTGTCACCTGCTGCTTGCCGTCTAGAACACAACATTAAAGAGCGCAAATAGGGGTTAAGGGCAGGAGAGGAGGCTTACTGACCCCATCGCCCTCATCCCGGCTACGCAGCTGTCAGCTGTGCAGGAGTGATCTCACTGAAATGTGAGCCTAGCAGCCACACAGCGGCGTCTCCCAGTCGCTCTCCCAGTCGCGTCCTCCCAGTCTTGTTGGAGGGACATCTCTCAGGCTTTGCCTTGCAGAGCCTCTCTAGAAGAAGCCTCACACTACACGAAGCTTGATGAGATGAGGCTTGGCACATATTGTGTCAGCTCCGTCCTGGAGCATTTGTCGCGGGCAATGCATCGTTGCGTTATTCGTTGCGTTAGTTGTCCGTGTAATAACACACACAGACACGTTTACAACGGCTCGTTCTTGTTCCCGTCCTCTGTGGCCGCACACGCTGGACTTGGTGAAGATGAAGGCAGAGGAAGGCCAGAACGTTCACTAATCCGATACTGGTGCACTAGTGCACTGGAGGGATCACAAGCCCAAAGGTTTTCTCTCCGAGGCTAAAGGGGAGGGAGATGGATGGCTAAGTGGAAGTTGGGGGGGGTCTAGTGAATGCCTAAGCTGTGTGAAATGGGGAAGTTGTTGTTGGAGAACACGGAGTGTGTGTTGGTGGGGGGTACAAGTTGATGGTGGGGGATGGAGATTGGTATTGGGAAGTATTGTGGAAGGGGGAGTACTACCCCCTGGGTTAGGTGTTCTTCTCACAGCAGGTTATGTTCTGTCAGCCAGAGACTTTGACAGAACAAAGAATGAGTATGCCATATGTGCATGCGTGCGTGTGTGTGTGTGTGCGCGCGTGCATGTGTGTGTATGTTTCTGAATATTTTATGACAGTTTCAATAGATCGTCTGAGTTCGCTCTTTCAACACTTCTGTACCATCAGAAGTTCTGGCCTCTTTGAAATGTTCTTTGTGCTTGTTTTCTTTTTTTTTTTTTTTTTTTTTTTCTATCAGATAATCGTTGATTGGTAATCTTGGGCATTGCAAATCAAAGACTAGGTAAATGCCTACTGTTACCCAGCAGGTGGTTCGAAGCTTACACGCTTACAGTCTCTGCCTGGGTTTGGTATGGTTTTTCTTTTTTGTTTGTTTTTTTTTTTCCTTCTTTTTTTCTTTACAGTGGAGTGATGTGGAGGAAATGTCAGGTCCGCTGTGTCAGACCTATGAGCATGCTCAGTCTGGGCCTCAGTCTTGAAGCCATTCCAGCCTCATTACCAAGGGGAGGATGAGTGCATTTCCTCTTTTCCCCTTTAACGATGCCAGGAAAATGTGCTGATGTTGACTTTTTTTTTGGAGGCAGGATTTTTATTTTATTGGCTGATTTCTGCAATCCAGTGAGCAGCGTCACATCAGATGACTTTCCTCTAAAGCATTTTCTGTTTCTCATTGTTGTTTATAAAAGAGATACAGGGGCTTAATGGGGTCTTTTTTTAATCAGCTCAGCTTCTGTGGCAACAAAGATGCAATGGGAGAGATTCCATCATGCTGTACGTCACACACATACACACACACACACACATACACTCTCTCTCTCTCTCTCACACACACACCGACACACACACACACACACACACACACACACACACAAACACGTACACACACTCTCTCTCTCTCACACACACACACACACACACACACACACACTGTATTCAGTTTTCATATGCAACCAGGCCCAAGGAGCAGGAGGAGCTTACAAGATACAGGACAAAGAGAGTAGTCAAGAAGCCAAGTGATATAAAAGACAGTTCTGCACTATGATGTACATTTTTTTTTGGGGGGGGGGGGGGGGTGCAGGGTAGCCAAGCTCTGCAGAGCATAGAGAGGTGTGCATGTTATAGAGATAGCAAGAGAAACAGAGGGAGAAAGAGAGGAAGAAAAGACAAGGGGGAAGTGCGCATAGAGAGGCCAGGTGATGAAAAAGACAAGCACAGAGAATGCTTCTTCATCCAGCTCTTCCGCAGGATGTACCTTCTTAAAGGGCAACCAAGCCTTGCAGAGCAGCTGGCCTCAGAGGGGGAAACAAGCATCATCCGCTATTCTGTCTCTCAGCATCCGCCCGACATCTCCCCTCCTGTAGACCCATGGAGGACAGAACATGGAGACCAGTGGGCTTGACACGGTAGAGAGCAAAGGAGAAAGACAGAGAAAGCGAGGAGAGAGATGGGCGAGAAGATGAAACGAGAGAAAGGGAGAGAAACTTGAACAGAAGGGGAGAGAGAGACTGACAGAAGAAGAGAGCCAAGGAGAGAGAGAAAGAGGGAGAGAGAGGCAAGCAGAGCGGTAAAACAAGAGAACTCGACCAAACACGCAACAAGAGAGAGAGAGAGAGTGGGAGCCTGCCAATCAGTCGTAAGGTTGAACGATGTGAGCCAAGGTTACGGTCTGTGAGATTCCTGCATGAGAAGGAAGGGCTGGTTCTCGTGTGTCTGTGATGCGCCATAAATCAAGCTGCCTTTCAGGCATCCTGGCTTTCCCTTTCCCTCTGACACACACTCTCCACCACCACCCCCCCACAGTCGAAGCACTGTGGCCTGCCCCAGTGTGACCCCATGGAAGCCATCAGTCACCACTGCAAGCCGTCACAAGAGCTAATAGAGGGAGAATCCAAACACTGAATTATTGAACGAAAAAGAGGGGGGTGCAGAGAGTGGTGTTTCCAAGCGAAGGCTGCTGTGTATTTGGAGAGGAGAGAGAGAGAGAGAGAAAGGAAAATGAGAGAAGTGAAAGGTGGGTGATATGGTTTTTGGAAGCAGAGAAACTCCTTGGATTCTCCCAGCGCGCCACTGGGATGCCGAGCTGTAAATGGGGCTGATTGTTTGAGCGCGAGTTTCGTCGTCCCGGTGGTCAGGAGGACGGGGGAAAGGTGGGGGCATAAAACTCCCTGATCTGTCCCATCACTTGTGCTTCCCAGGCATGCAAATGTGTAGCAGAGGAGTTGAAGGGAAGGTTGTGGATGGGAGGGAGGAGAGACGCTGTGGAGTGATCACTCACTCACACACACACACACACACACACGGACACACTCACACACCGTGGCCACCGTCGCCTCCCAAGTGCTGGAGGTTCAGGGCAGACAAACGTATCAGAAATCGCTGAGACCTGGAGAATGGAACGCACCTTCTCCCGCTCCTCATTATCGAGTTACGGCCGCTTGTTTGCCTTGGCACCAACATCAGCCCACACAGCCGCCAGCTACGTGGGCTTCACAACGCTCAAGCTCCTTCTTCCTCCCTACTCACCCTCTCGCTCTTTCTCTCTCGCTCCTTCACACAATACAAAATGGAAACGTTCATTTCGACTGTTCAAAGAGCGAAAGGTAACAAAAAAAAAATTGCAGCACTTGAAAGGGAAAATGAAGCAGAAGTGGAGGAAGTGCTGTAATGTGCTGTTTTGCTCTTGTCCAGAGAGAATGGCACCTTTGGCCAAGACAGAGGCTCCATCTTGGCATTTGTCATGCGGAACTGTGAACTGTTCAAATGCATAACGAAGAAGGCATTTTCGGCTCACCTGCCTTGACCAGGTTGCATAAGCCCCCCCACACTGACACACACACACATACACACACACATTCAACCAAAAGCATGTGTCACTCGTCACACTGACTGCCCATGGGATGTCGTTCTTTAGGATTTCACACTCATGGGCACCACAATGCCCGATCCATCACATAACTAACTCGTTTCAAAACGCATGGCACCGTGTCTCAGCAGGTTGTTGAAAAGAAAAGAGAATGAGAGTGGGCAGGGGGAAAAAGGAAGAAAAGAGAAAGGGAGAGGGGGGGGGGGGGGGAGAGATGAGTCATGGCTCTATAGAAACAGCGGTGGCACAGACTGCAGCCCCTCTCGTTCCCGGGCTGCTCGCAATCTGAAGCCGCACAGCTCGCTGTAATGGTCTTAATGAACATCAAAATAATTCACCAGCGGCGGCGGAAATCTCAAAGCAATTGAGGATAATTATGATATTCTCCGCAGTGCTTGTTTATTTTTAGTCGCTTTTAATGATATTGGGTAAGGAGGCTTGGGGGATGACATATTCAAATTCATTAGATATCCGAGAAACGTTTTCCACTATTTTATCTCCCTGGTGTCTTCATTTGCCATGACAGCTGTGAAGTCTGTATATTTTTTTCTTTCCAACTTATCCCCCACCGCCACCTTCACATGCACATGTAGGCCCTGTCTTAGTGTCCGGCCTTACAGACTCACAGACTTAAATGCGCGTTCATGCTAAGCTGCCGATTATCACATAACCTCAAAATATAAACTTTTCAATGATCTGCTGTATCAGCGTATAATGGCTCAACTCTGGTCCCCTCCCCCCCCACCCCCTTTAACCTCTCTGGTTTAGGGGTGTCCCGCTGTCAAAATCTGAAGTGCGTGAGGGTCCAGCTGCAGTCTTTCTGAGTCCTTCCTGAGTCAGCATTGCATGCAGGCTTTGCTCAAGGGAATTATCCCCAGTTTGTAGCACTATGATGTGAACCAGTGGAGAAGCATGGAAACATCAACAAAGCACCTGTAAACAATCTACAGTTATCAAGGTACGGAAACAGAAGCATGCTTGCACCCTGACTTTAGTGTTGTTAGTTCAACAATTTATTGCAGGTGGTGTCCGAGTCATGCTGACAACAACATGAGCACTCACAGCCTTGCAAACCCATTCACTAAACAGCATTAATTAGTTAAGTTTGTGAGTTTGCAGGGAGGACATTGAAACTCAGTCACAGATGCAGAAACACAACGCCCGGCAATGTGCACCACGGCCATACTCTGTGAACGAGCACGCTGGTTACGTACTGTGGACATCACATCTCTTGAGTCAGATCTGACCAAAACACCTGTGTTGTATAATCGTGACATTGAACCTCCTCTTTCTGGTTTCCTGCTCAGCGGGTGTCCAGGTGTTGTGAAGCTCTTAAGACATAAAGGAGACAAGACTCCCCTTTTTTCTTTCTTCTTTCCTTCCTTCCTTCCTTCCTTCCTTCCTGTCTCTTTTCTTTAACAAAGGTCAATATTTCCAGACATGAAAGTCCATTGTTTTCTCTCTCTCTCTCTCTCTCTCTCTCTCTCTCTCTCTCTCTCTCTCTCTCTCTCTCTCTCTCTCTCTCTCTCTCTCTCTCTCTCTCACACATTCACTCACTCTTCCTCTTTTTTCTTTCATACGCACAGAGCGTTTTGTGGACATGCTGTCACGGCTCGGTGTCAGGCTTTAATGATGGCCTTGATGGGTGGATATCAAAAGGCGGCCTGGAAAGCTAGACTCTTCTCTCTGTGGCACTCTGTTGGAAGCTCAGGCAATAGGGGGGGTGAATGAGGGGGGGGTGAATGTGGCGGGGTGGGGGGAGGGGTATGTACCTTTGAAGCAACTTGTTGGCCGTTCTGTCTGTTAATGTAAGACATCTCTGTTCTATTTTATTTTTAGTATTTTATTTTGTAAAACGCAGGCCTTACACTGACGCCATGGCTGGTAATTTGAGTTTGTTTAATCAGAGACATGGCAGGTAGAGATGGTGTTTCTTATGCCACCCCCAAGTTAATTCAAACTGCATTTGAGATGACCGAAAACCAGAGATGTGTTATACAGGCAGGATTCTGAATCACTAAAACCCAAATAGAGTTGACGAAAGGAGGGGTGTGTGTGTGCCTGTATGTGTGTGTGTGACTACGTGTGTGTGTGTGAGTGTATGTGTGTGTGTGTGTGTGTGTGCACGCGCGTTTGGTGTGCGCAAGCTTGTTCGTGTTTGCTTGTGTACTTGTGTACGCGTTTGCTTGTGTGTGTGTGCGTGCGTGCATGCGAGTGTGTGTGTGTGTGTGTGTGAGCTGTTGGTTCTATGACTCAGGCATTGAGCTGACATTTGCCCAGCTACACCACTGACACTCTCCCAAACTGATAGCAGTGATCTGGAGGTCATGTCCGCAGGGTGATCTCACAGAAGAGTACAAATGGCATGGATATGCTGTATAGACATGAATTTGGCTTGAAGCAGCTTTATGCATGTTGAGTTATAGCTCCATAAAGACTCAGCCAGTTCATATTACTGTCAACCCTGCCTGATTCCTTCGCAGGTTTTGGATGAGTGTGGCCAATAGGTGTCTGTCTGTCCTGCTAGTACTTTGAAGAGTGCAAGGATAAGTTACATTTACACCCCTCTGGCTTTTGAAAGGATGGTCAATGTTACATTTTTTTGGGATGGTATGGTGTGTGTGTGTGTGTGTGTGTGTGTGTGTGTGTGTGTGTGTGTTTGGGGGGGGGGGGTGCACCACAGGCGACAGCCGGGCCCCCACCAAGTTGCCCTTTGGTCTGGTGTGAGACAGGGTGTGGTGGTGCTGGTGGCCAAGGGGTAGCCCTCCCAAGTGGCTTTGTATGTGTGTCTGCATGTGTCTGCATGTGTGTCTCTGTGTGTGTGTGTGTGTGTGTGTCTGTGTGTGTGTGTAAGGGAGGATGACCCCAGCCTAAGATGTCTCTCTCTTCATCTTTCATTAACCTCTGTTCTTCATTATCCACTTTCTGTCCCTTTCAAGAGCACCAGCTCTCTCCTTCTGGACACTTTCTTCTTCCCACTAATTAAAGCCACTCTCTCTCTCTCTCTCTCTCTCTCACACTCTGTCTTTCACTTTGTCACTCTCAGTCTGATCCTCTAGCTTATTTTATCTCTCTTTTAATAGTTTTATTTTGAATTTCTTTCATCTTTTATCATACTTAATGTTTGAGTCTTTGTTGTGCTTTCTTTCTCTCTCTCTTCCTCTTTCTCTTCCTCTACCCCGATCCCCCTCTTTTCTCTCCTTTCTACCCTCTTTCTCCACCTTTGATCTGACCTGACAAGTCCTAAGCTACTGTTTCCTCCTGCCACTTAACTCAGACCACATTTCCTCCTGAGCGCGTACTCCAGAGAGGACCTTTTCCTCCGCTGCCTCTCTCTCTCTCTTTCTCTCTTTCCCTCTCTTTCTCTTTTTCCCTCTGTCCCAGACTTTCCTTGTTCCTCTCTCTATCTTCTCTCTTAATCCACCTTTTCTACTTTTACCGGCTCCTCACCAAATCTGAATCCATCCCTCTTTGTTCGTCTCTCTTCATCCCTTTCTCTTCCTTTTTTTCTATCATGCTCCTGTATCAGTCTTTTTTTATTGTCTTTTCTTAATCCGTCTCTCTCTCTACCTCTCTGTCCTCCTCACCTCAATATCTCTCCTCCTCTAATGCTTTGTCAGTCTGTTCCTCCCTTATGCCTCTCTCTCTCTCTCTCTCTCTGGACACATCTGTTTTGAATGCACTGGTGTGTGTGCTTGTGTCACCATTAGGCGCTGGGCAAGAAGGTTTACTTTGATTTTTTTTCCCTTCTGTTCCTAACCCCACCCACTTCCTGTCTCCACACAACAATGCTTGTGTTTATGGTATAGGCTCGTCTTATATGTCTCGTCTTATGTGTGTGTGTGTAAGGAAAGCAATTTTGGCTATGAACATGTTGTTTGCTAAATGAGAGTGTGCAATTGTCTGTACACTATGTCTGTGTGTGTGTCTGTGTGTGTGTGTGTGTGTGATACACATGTTAGTGTGTCTGATAGCAGTGATTCTTCCTACTCAAGGAAATGTGGGTGTTCTTTTTTTACTGTTTGAGTGCATTTGTTCCAGTGCGGTTGATCCTGCACATAAGACCTTGCTTTATACTCTACATCCAGGGCATTACACACACACACACACTGTGTACACTGTATACATTCACAAGCAACCACGTACACACACACACACACACACACACACACACACACACAGAGTTCTTTTTTCCCCTTTTCATTCCTTTTCTCCCTTTTTATTCCTGTGTGTGTTTGTGTCAGATGTTTACCACTATGCAAAAAATATTGTGTTTTATCTAATCTGGTGAATAATTATCCACTTATATAGTATTTTTCAATTCAGTAATCACACAGATAAACAGCCAAGCCCTCGCCTGTATGACCCTCTCCATTGTATGCTGTTTGGGAACCATTCAAGCCACAGATAGGTTTTGTATTACATAATTCACTTTTAAAATTCAGGCCACTGGTAATTTGGTATTTTGGTAGTGAAATGGAAAAAAAAATAATAACAATCTGTAGGTCTTTTGTGGGTTGTGAATTGTGCATTTTTCGATCTTTCATTGTCCAAGCATTTAAAGAGAAAGCCCATTATTTCTCCCTGGATAAATTGAGTTTGTGCAGTAGGGGAGTCACATGTGACTATTTGAACTTGACTGCATGTGTATCGTCTAAGATGCTCCTATTTGCCTCCAGTCCTTTCCAACGTGTAGCGACTTCTCAACGCTGGCCTTGGCCAACCATTGACAATAATGGGTCTATTTTTATCTTGTCTTGTGTCCTACATCTCCAGTTCTGTTGCCCCTTTGGTTTCGTTTTGTTGTTGGTTGTGGTGGTGGTGGTGGTGGTGGTGATGGTGGTGTGGTTTGTTTTCACAGGTGTTTCAAATGTGAGAGACATATATACGTGTGAGTATGTCTCTGTTTGACTAGCAGAAGAGCCTGTAATAGGTTCTCTTGAACTGAGATATCCTGGGCTTAGAAAAGACTCTGGAGTGTGTGTGGCAGGATTCTCTTTCTTCTTCTCGTCCTGTCTGTCTGTTTTTGTTTTTCATATGTTTCATAATTTTTTTTCCTTTCTTTCTCTCTCTTTCTCTCTCTTCTCCCCCCCTGCAGGCAGAAGCACGGGAGACCATCCCTAAGATGCTGGTCGAGTTGGACTTGGGCCGGACAGAGAAGTGTGTGCGGGTCAACTCTGTGTCCAGTGGCCTGGCTGAAGATGACCTGGAGGTGATCCTTGGGGCTAAGGTGCTGCCCACCGCCCTCATGCTGCCCAAGGTGGAGGACACCACTGAGGTGCAATGGGTGAGTTGTCCTTACTGCCATGATAAATGGGCAAAGTTGGGCCCTGATAGAAAAAATGGGCAAAGTGTTAAGGCAGCTAAGCTGAGCTAAGTTAACTTAAAGGAGAAATCCGGTATGAATCAGTCAATAGCCCTGTTGTTCAAGGTCACTGAATGCTGTCTGTAGGAAAAAGAACCAGAAATTTTGACGCGAATAGGGAACCAAAAACTACTGAAAAACTAAATGGGACAAGCAAAAAGAAACAAAGTAATTAAGTTATTTTTTGAATGAGTTACTTATTATGAAAATAAGTTACTGTGCCCCATTTCTTAGTTGCCAGTTCACTAGTTGGTCTATGTTCAATTTTTTCAGCTCTATTGACAGCACTTAGTGACCTCAAACAACAGGGCTATGGATTGATTCACACCGGATTTCTCCTTTAAGCTAAGTTAAAGCTAAATTATTATCAGTAACTGCGCAAAATTAAATAGCCTATTTGACACCATGGCCAAGTGTTTGACTGCAAAAACTGATGAGTCAGCTCGGTGCTTCCATTTTGGAGCCTCAGAGACCTTTGAGTAACAAAGCATTTCTGTCTGTGGACCCACTGCATGTGTTTCCATGTTGTTGTATTACCTCTGAGGTGAACCCCACCCCAGCCACACTTCTTGGTTTCCACTCTCCTCTCCCACGACCACCATATCCTGGGAACAGTAATTCAGACTCTCCCTCACTCACACATGTACAACTTTTAGACTAGTGCAGTTTGATGAAAAGAGACATTATATATTCCTCTCTCTCTCTCTCTCTCTCTCTCTTCCTTCCTTCCTCTGTTTTTGTCTCTATTTCACCGATTCAGTGTCACACACACACACACACATACACACTCACTCACTCATTCTCAGTTCATTTTCAATGTTGCAGTGACTACACATAACATATCTTTTAACATATGTAATTGATAGCTTGTAGTCAGTTCGTATATTTACACGGTTAAGATGTCAAAATGAAATGAGGTCATGGTAGTATTTTTAAATCCAACATTATGTAGGTAAGGTGGGAAAGAGCGATGGCATGGACAAAAAAAGAAAAAAGAGAGACGCAGAAGCTCCGATGTGTGTTTATGTGAGGATGACACAATGACTTTGACTATCCCTCTGTTCAGACAAGAATTACTAGCAAGTGTGAAAATCAATCAGGGCCGTTTAATTGTCCCGTGTCTCACGGTATTATCATGGCCTTTTGGCCTCTCACACCCAAACCACAGCCATGGCAGGGCCCTCCACCAGAAGCCCTGGCAAGAAAAAAATAATAATAAAAAGTGAGAAACACTAAAAATACCCGTGACATTTTCGCTTTCTCCCCCTCCTCTCTCTTACTCTCCATTTTCTCTCTCTCTCTCTCTATCTTTTTTTTTTTCTTCCACCTTCACCATCTGTACAGAGCACAGCAGTCTCCATGTATAAAGTCATGAAGTAAGGGGAAACCACAGGTCTCTTCAAAGCAATAATAACAAACTTTTCCATTTCCCTGTGAAACGGGAATTGATCCCTGTTGCCGTGCCCAGGGAGAAGCGGAGTGTTTTTCTTGGCGTCCGCTCAAGAAAGCGATGACATTTTGAAATTGGCCTTAGAAGTCAGACGTGTCTGAAAATAAGAACACTCTCAGCGCGGCGCGACTCAACACGACACAGTGCGGCCCATGCCTACAATGGCCACTCGCCAGAGCTGGGCCTCGCAGAGAAAAAAAAAAAGAAAAAAAATGCTAAGTGGTCACAATCATGAGATCTACACTTGGAGGAGAAGCCCCGTTTAGTACGTCTTAGAGTTCTTTTTTTCTTTTCTTTTTTTTAAATATAATTTTTTTGGGGGGGTTGCCTTTATACTGATAGGACAGTAAGGAGTGACAGGAAATGAGTGAAAGACAGAGATGGAGAAGGATCGGAAAATGTCCTTGGGTTAGACTCCCAGTTTTATGGTACAACACCCTAGCTCACTGAACCACAGCATCCCCAAAACCTCTTACATTTCTCAGACCAAAGATATGCACTGAATCCCAGTGTCCATCCTAATCCCTAAACCTTCAACCCTCAACCGGCATGAATCAGCCAATGGGCCCATTACACAGCGGCCATTTTTCCAAGAAGTTGCAGCACTGAATCAGAATCTTATTGGTTGTCTTTAACACCAGTGTTTAACCCAGAAAATGGCTGCTGTACAATAGGCAAATTATGATGTCTTTAGGGGCACATTTGGGTTCAGTCATGTGGGGAACTTCTAGAGATCCTGGCCCATCAAGATCTTATGTTTGACCCATACCTATCTTTTATATGCTGGGATTAGTTGAATAGAGACAATAGGTGACTGGTCAGACTTGTGAAGGAAGCTGTCTATAAGGGTCCCTATCATCATTGATCAATCATGATGTCTTTTTGTGGACATTTGGGTTTAGTCATTTAGGGGACTTCTGGAGATCCTGGCCCATCAAGAGCTTATATTTGACCCATACCAATCTTTTATGTGTTGGGATGTGTTGAATAGAGAGACTGGGTGACTGGTCAGACTAGTGAGGGAAGCTGTCTGTAAGACTCCTTAACATCACTGGCAGAGAAAAGAACCCTGAACGACTTATTGTCAATCATGGACAGCCATCTCCAGCCCTTGTGCAGTCCAATGAACAGGCTGAGAAGGTCCTTTGTCCTTACTACTACAGCTGTTTATCTCCTCACAGAAGCAGTGGGAAGATTCATTCATCCATCCATCCATCCATTCATTCATCCATTTTCTTTTACTGCCTTCCCCTGACCTCCATCCCTCTGTAGGTCAGGAGAGAAGATAGTACTGTATATTGATGGTGCATTCTAGCGTATTCCGTCAGCCAGTGAGACCAGGAATGATACCCTTTTTTAGGCCCTTCTCCCCATCACTTTCTGTAAAAGTCGGAGGTCGGCTTACAGTGACATCATTTAGCAACCTGTTTGCTGCCCCCCCCCACACACACACACACTGGAAAAACAAACTTACACACAGTCCTATTCGAGCTCGATCCCATTCTGAGAAATCTGCGGTGAGGATCAGAAATCTGCCTCATTCAGCTGCTCTGTGTGATTTTGCTTGAAAAGACCTGAAAGAGACAGCGTAGGGTGGTGGATGTGCTGTTGTGGGTGATGGTGTGAGTGTGTATGTGTGTGTGTGTGTGTGTATGAGGGTGGGGGGGTGTTGGTGCTTCTTAACGAGGAAGAGGGAAGAAGGGAGGGAGGGAGGAAAGAAGGAGGGAGGGAAGGAGGTGTGGTGTTAGGGGGCAGGGGGCCCAGTCTGGTCCCCACAGTCTACTCCAGGCTAAAGGAGCAGGAAGTTTTTAACTAGTGGCCTTAATTAGTGCTCGTATATATCCTGGGCCGCGATTACTTCTTCCCTTTTTAATTGCCGACAGGTGTTCAGTCCATTTTTCTCTCTCTCCCTCTCTCTCTCTCTCTCTCTCACAGCTTTTCCCTCCTTCCTTTTTCCATGCCCCCCTTCTGGTGCATTCCCTTCACCTTTAAAAAAAAGAGAGAGAGAGAGAAAATTCTGCAGCCTCCTGGGAGAGAGAAAAACCACAAACAGTTAAGCTAACCAGAAAAGTCTTGACCTCTGACTAGCAGTCATATAGAACCAGTGTTGTAATGTTTTGGGGTATTTTATGGCCATATGTACAGTAACTCTCGCCACTAATGTGAATGTATACTATGTGCATATTGAAAGCATATGGGGGCGCTTCAGTTTAAAAAAAGAAAATCACTGTAAGTGTGCGATATGAAATTCATTCTTACACATTGGCAGACCTCAGGGCCAGGCTCTGTCCTCTCTGAGAAGTACCCTAGAGATTGGCAGTAATAGTGTTTTTGCCTCCCTAACACATTTGGAGGAGTTTGTACTCCTCCACAACCTATTGGTGATAAACCTCTCGGTCCTGTAAGAGGTGCACAAAATCCTGTGCCCTCCAGGGGAACCCCCTGGCAAGCTCTTTCAACCCCTCTATCAATTTCCATCTTCCTCCTACTATCCCTCTCCATTTCTCTCTCTCCTCTCTCTCTCTTTCTCTCTCTCTCCTCTCTCTCTCTTTCTCTCTCTCTCCTCTCGCTCTCTCTCTTTCTCTTTCTCTCTCTCCTCTCTCTCTCCCTCCTCTTTCTCTTTTTCTCCCTCCTCTCTCTCTCTCTTCTCTTTCTCTATCTCTCTCCTCTCCCTCTCTCTCTCTCTCTCTCCCTGTTGCTCAGGTGCATACGAGGGACATGATGGACATGAAATACATGCCGACTTGAGTGGTTAGTGAGTCCGTGTGAAACACACACACATATGGTTGTATGTGGAACATGGTTTCCACACATCTTGAATGGTAGAGCATCAAACAGCAGCAGTGAGAGAGAGAGAGAGAGAGAGAGAGAGAGAGAGTGTATGTGTGTGTGTGTTCTGGTGTATTTGTGTATTTTGAGCCCAAAAGGTTTCTGATATCCTACCATGAAAGTATAGTCTTCTGGAAGTAATCTTGAGGACAGTTGTTCCATACAAATTTGCTATATTTTGAAAACGGTGAATGTATGGAATGTTTTGTTGTTGTTGTTGTTGTTGTTGTTGTTGTTCCTTCCTTTGTAATTCTTAATATTTGCTTTAAAGGGCTGTCTTGTGCAACATTAGCTTAGTAAATGTGCTTGATGTTGCAAACCACAATAGCCTTGCCAAGCTCATTGCAACTTCATAATCAATTATTTTTCCTTTTAATCAGAGCTGTAATCAGACATTGTCACCTGCTTCAGATGGACTGGTGTGAATGGTGTTCTGAGGCTCCCTCTCTCCCCTCCTCCCTTTGTGTGTGTGTGTGTGTGTGTGTCAGGGAGTGTGTTTTCTTTCTTTTTTTCTCCTAGTTGTCTGTTCTGGATTAAACACTTGCTAACTGGTCCTTAGAGATTTGGAGTTGCTGTTCTGCAGGCCTTATTATTTCCACTGTCTGTCTGTGTCTCCTGTGTGTGTGTGTGTGTGTGTCTTTCTCTCTCTTTCCCCATCTCTCGTTTCGCTTTTATTCTATCACTCTTTCTTTCTTTCTTTCTTTCTTTTTTCTTTTCCTCTGTGTTGTACCCAGAGCTGTAAATCCCTCTCCTGTTTGTTTCTGCCCCCTCTTTCATTGATACAGGGAGAGGAGCCTCTAGACTGATTTGTTGCTAAAAGATGGGCTTACTTGTTTCCCATTGTGTGAAAATCTTTTGCCGGGCCTTTCTCCCCTCTCTCTGTGTGCCCTTGTTTGACTGACAAGGCTTATTGGACTACAACAGGCGGAACACTGGCCTTTGTGCGCGGACAATCCTCCCACAAATTCGAAGCCGTGCGCATTCTTTTGGCCCGCCTCTATTGGGTT
>JAIFZK010000228.1:120000-190000 GCA_027481765.1 Tenualosa thibaudeaui | reverse complement strand
CACCCTCTTTCTCGTACGCAGAAGTCTCTCACACACATGCACACACAGCACCTCCTTTAGCACCATCTCCTCTCTGTCTGTCTGTCCGTCGGCCTGAGAGCCATTTCTCTCCCAGTGTAATGTGGAGCTTTTGGCCTGCATTTGTGCCATGTTCATTCCTTAAAGGGAATTTGATTGATATTATAACAACAACAATTTGATATTTGTATTTTTATGTATTTTTAATGTAAAAATACAGTTATTCATGTATTTTTGTTTTTATTTAGTATTTAGTTTTATACGTATATAATTTCCTGTTGTCTGTCAAGGTAGACAGTTATCCCAGTTTAGTTTCCACCAATCTGCTGTGAGGAGGTCATGTTTTGGCTTTCAGGTGGCTTTCTTCTGATGTTAACATTTCTGTTGTTGAAAATGTCTTGCCCATCAAGGTCCCTTTAAGACAACACTGTCTCACCATGGTCTCCCCCAGAGCTATTTGTCTCTAGACACCTAAAGTAAACTGCTTGTGCTTCCAGACGATCATAAACAATGGCTGCTCCTGATGTTTTTGCGAAAAGGTCACTCGTCTAAGAGTGACGTGGTGCGTCCTCAGACTAGAGCAAAAACGTCAGCACTCTTCATCACAAGTTATGGGCCAAAGCATAGCTATTTCCTCAAACGTTAGCACAGCCGTGGAGCTCCAGGCCTCCAGGAATCACCTTCCAGTGCTCTGACACACACACATACAAATACACAAACACCCCAAAGGGAGTTTGCTTTCCTGGGTCCCATATCCAAAAACTGTCTCACGCTTACACATTGCCTGACCACTCCTTCCCTCTTCCCCACCCCCCCCTCTCTTTCTCTCTCTCTTTCTCTCTTTCTTTCTCTTCTTTTTTTCCTTTTCTTTTTCTCTGTATGCAGTTCATCATTTGCTCTGCTCATTAGTGTTGTCATCAGCACCATAAAAAAGTGTGGCTTTGACCAAGAGGCTGAGGAAGAGAACTGTGCTCCCTCTTATTGTCAGCGAAAAAGGCCAATGCATTATACATCACATCTCACTTCAGTCAATCAACTGTGGATATTTTACATGAAGTGGAGTCTATATTAACTACCAGCATAAGAGTGCTCTCTCTCTTTCTCTCCCTTTCTCTCTCTCTTTTTTTTGCTGCTTCTTCTCCTGCTCTTATGCAAAAATGTCAATTACAGCTTGTGACATTTCTGTGCACAATTAGAAGAAAAATGACGAGTGCTTATATGCCATGTGTGTGTTTGTTGGCATGTACATTTGGGTGTATATGTGTGTGCGTCCAGGCATGCATGTGTGTGTGTGTATGTGTTGGATGGTCTGCTGGAGGGTGTGTGTGTGTGTGCGTGCGTGTGAGCAATCGCAGCTAGGCTCTGTGTGGGTTTGTAGCCAGGCAACGGGAGTGGAGTCCTGGTGTGTGTGTAACTGGCCACGGGAGGCTGGAAATCGCCGTCCTCCTTCAGGGCCTCGCCTAATGAATACATAATTGCTGTTTGCCGAATGCACAGTGTTACCCCTGCTAATCTATGTATACAGTAGCTCTTCCACTCCCCCAGAGCTGAGCAGGACAGATCTCTCATTCTCTCTCTCTCTCTCTCTCTCTCTCTCCCCCTCTCTTTCTTCTTCCCTCCATCCATCCCTTTCTTTTCTCCTCGTCCTTCCTTTTCTTTCCCTGTCTGTTTTTTTTTTTTTTTTGTTCCTTTCCTTTCTTTTCCTCATTTCCCGCCCACTCCTTTTCTGGTTTATTTGATTTCTTCTCATCTCCTTTAATTCTTGGCTAACAGAACGGTGGTGGTGGTGGTGGTGGTGGCAGTGGCGGCGGCCGTACGAATAATGCCCTTTGAATATGAATGAAGACGGTGATCCCGTAATTACTCAATGATCTGTGGCTCCAGTCTAATCAGCCAGGCACTGATAGTAGTGTAACCCCTACAACAGCAGCCCTACTGGAGAAAAAATAAATACCCTTTGGGGATGGGGTCATTTCCTTGCAAAGAATAAATGAATACTACTAAACTCAATGATCTGAAACTAGCAGTGTGTATTTAGCTGAAATGCTAGCTGAGTGTATATATATATATATATATATATATATATATATATATATATATTTTTTTTTTTTTTAATGTTGGTGAGTAGAAATAGTTACCTTGATTTGGTGGACTCAGTGTGGTCGGCTCAGTCAGCCATATACACACACGAGCTCGTGCAGGAAAAGTGTGTGTGTGTGTGTGTGTGTTTGCGTTGGTTGGGTTTGGGTGTTCTGACTTCGTGGTTGGCAGTGAACCGTAACAGCCAGGCCATAAGAGCTGTTTGCTTTTGACTCAGCAGCCAGGCATGGTGCGGGCTATCCGTGCAAACTAGCATCAGTGCTAATGTTCTGGCCCGAAGCTGCCAAGCCTTCCCCCCCTTACCTACCTGACTATCTGACTGCCCAGCCACCCCCCGCCCACCCCAGCCTCCTTTGACACTGCTATTCTTCCATTTACTATTCTGACAGGGTGAGTGTGCCCGAAAAAGAACAGCAGTCAACTAATCACTAATGGCACCACAGATAAAAAAAAAAAAAAGAACGAGTGATATGAACAGTAGTTTAGGGAAGAGGTGTTGGGATGGGAGTTGGAGTTGTGTATGTGTGTGTGTGTGTGTGTGTATGTGCGTGTGTGTGTGTGTATGTGCGTGTGTATGTATGTGCGTGTATGTGTGTGTGTATTTGTGTGTGTGTGTGTGTGTGTGTGTATGTGCGTGCATGTGTGTGTGTGTGTGTTAGGCAGGGACTAGAGCACAGTGACTCTAGTGACACAGCAGTCTGATGCTGGTGGGCCCACTTCTTGACCGCAATTAAAAACAGGCGTCTCCCTGGGAAGGCCTTGTGCTTGTGCGGTGAGTTCGGAGGAGTGTTATTCCCACCAGACGCTTCATCTGGCAGGCTGCCGTTCCCGCACACAAACTCTGCTCATAACAGCCCCCCCCCACACACACACACACACACACAGTGGTTCGTGTCAACTAATAGACATTTGAGAAATTAGTCGAAATTATGTTTGTGCTGCATTTTTGTTCATGCTGCTTTTTTGTCTTGTGTGGAGATTTTTTGTTTGTCTTGTTTTTTTGTTGTTGTTGTTTTTATTTTTTTGCTGCTATGACTTTTTTTTACAAATAGTAGGTGCAGGTGCAGTGTCACAAGCAGAAAATGATGATTGAATTTGATATTAAATAGAATGTGCAAAGCAGGCAGGATTAACAGCTTAATGGCATGGGTGGGCCTGGTGTAATCTTAGTTAGTGGCTATTACTGGCCAGACACTGCTTACTTAAGTAATACTCTCCGCTCAAAGCCTCACCTGCCCAATAACTGACCTTGGGCTTGACAGGCTTCGTTGAGACAGTGTGTGATAGTAGTTTTTTTTTTTGTTTGTTTGTTTGTTTTTTGTTGTTGTTTTTTTTTTTTTTTCAGAATTGAGAGCAGATTTTTTTCCTCCTACAGAACAGGGAGCATAATAATGGCACTGAACACATTTTGTGTAACCAATGTTATGATTATAATTATTATAAATTTTTTGGGCATTCTCTCTTGGTTGTGGTTTTGATGGTAATAGATGAGTATCCCAGGCCTTGTATTCTTTCTTGCTTTCAACCCAAAGGAGTATTTACATTAGTATAACTGTCCATGTCAGGATTTTAAATTAGATTAAATATGCATACTATATAAGAAATATTAAAGAATTAAAATTATTTAATCACAATTTGGATTTTTTCCCCTGTAGTGCTATGAAATACTACAAAAAGATTCCATGATTAACTGTGTTGAAACACCAGTCTTGTCTTACAAGAATCTAGTTTCTTGTTATTTTGACAAAAGCGTTGACTGCTTGCCTGGCCAGTGACACTCTCCTGAACAGTGAGCCGCCAATCAGACACCCCGGCACCACATGGCAGGCTCCAATTGGCCCAGGACGCTGAGGAAGTGGGAATGATGCAATGCAGAAGGAACCAATCGCAGACCAGTGGCTTGGACCTGACTGGGCCATTCTGGCGGGGCTGTTACTGGCTGGCTTAGTGGAGAACAGGGGGGAGAGGGGGGGAACAGGTGGCAGGACTGGGAAGGGGGCATATTTTGTTGATGCACGGGAACTACCCCCTGCGAGCCTTTTCTGGAATGGGCGTCGCGGACGTGGGACAAGAGCCTCCTCTTTGGGCTGTTGATCCAACAGTGCTCATCCTCAGGGACCGCCAGAAACGGTACTCTCCACCAAGCGTAGAGAAAACACACACACACTTATCCCTCTGAGATCGCCCAGGATAAGAAAACAATGTTTCTGTGGAAAATCAGGATACCAGGATTGTGTGTGCGTGTGTGTGTGTGCGCGCGCGCCTGTCTGTCTGTCTCCGTCTGCCCCTTCTTTAAAAAAAAAAAATATATATATATTTAAATATATATATTTAAGCTTTTCAATGGGACTCACCATTTGAATGCTAGGCTAAAATCCCCTGAATAATTACACTAACCATGTGGCATGGCCTGTGAGTCCTGGAATACACCTGTCTCCACAAATCTAATGGCTTGTTACAGAATGCCTCTGACATTTGGACTAAATTACACTACTATGCAAAATGCATGAAAATTATGTGTGTGTGTGTGTGTGTGTGTGTGTGTGTGTGTGTGTGTGTGTGAGTGAGGGGGGTGAGGTGAGGTAAGAAGCGAAGCGGGAAGATTAGTGTAATGGCTTTCTCATAGGCTAAACTTACCATGGCCGCCGCGAGTCAGCTACCTTTAAGGATTTGGGTCCAAGGAGACAACGCCATCGTCATCATAGTCATCGACATTGCCACTGAGCCTGGGGAGTGAAGATTTTCGGCAGGCACCCCGGCCTCAGCTCTGTCACTCTAGGGAATGTCTTGGCCGCCACCCCACCCCACCCTACCCCCCCGTACAATTTATCAGTCCAAGTTTGATCCCAGGAGAGTAAAAAAAGGACCGGATGTATGAATGTACAGGGGGATTATGTCAGAGCCATTTGGACAGGATTTTAATAAGGCCCAACGAAAAGAAAAGCGTTGCAAATACCGTGTTGGTCATTGTGCCCCAAATCCTTGTCAGCCTCCAAGCTTGTCACCTTTAGTCACTAGAGGGGCACAGTCCTTTATGTTCCAACATGGTTAAAAATATATATTGAAATATATCTCTCTGTATATGTATTTTTTTCACTCCCAAAACGGACATGTTAGAAGAGAAAAGAAGAAGTGAAATAAAACTAGGGATTTCTGTGAAGATGTCGTAGCCCAGGGAGAGAGGCGTTTGTGTTGCTCGGGGATGTAAGGAAGCCGAACGTCGGCCTTGACGCTCATAAAGTAGGATTTCACGCTCCTGTGTTATTGTCGACTCCAATTCTTCTCCCTTAAGGCTGGCCATTAACACACACATAGCTGGGCTTTTAAAATATTTGTTTCTTTTAGGCCTGACATTTATATCTTCTGTGTGTGTATGTATGTGTGTCTGTCTGTGTGTGTGTCTGTGTCTGTGTCTGTGTCTGCATGCGTATGTGAGCATATGTGAGCGTGTGTGTGCGCACGTCTATTTTTTGATTGTTGTGTATGTGTACTTTTAAAATTCTGTTTGTATATATCCTTGTATGAGTTTTCCCTCAATTTTGTTCTGAAATGCACACAGGCAAGCAGGCAGACAGTGTCTATATCCGCTTATTTTTTTTTTACTATGGCTGTGTGTGACAGAGACAGATCAAGACTGTGTGTGTGTATTAGTGTGACATAGAGGATCGAGGCAGAGAGAGAGTGTGTGTGTGTGTGTGTGTGTGTGCGTGTGTGTGCGTGCGTGTGTGTGTGTGCGTGCGTGTGTGTGCGTGCGTGTGTGTCACCCAAACTTCCCCGGTAATGAGAAGCAGAGTGGGCAGCGGCGCCGTTGCCGGGCTCAGATTGAAGTGTAACTAAGCGTGCAGTAAAGTTGGAGAGTGCAGCAGGGCTTGGGGCCAAAGCGGGGATGACACCCATGATTCATAGCATCCTCCAGCCCCACTGTGCCCCTCAAATTCACCGCTGGCCAGGGAGCCGCTTTGGGCCACGAGAGGGGCGACAGGCCGTCGGCACATCCTCACACACACACACACACACACACACACACACACACACACAACCTTCAAATCCAAGCCCCAAGACAAAACCTGAAAACACTGTCACCATACAGCATACCACAGACACCAGATGTGCCACAGTTTCTCTGGTTTCTGAGGGATGCTTTGAGTCTTAATGCTAGGATCTGTGTGCAAAGCCATTCTAACATGTTTATTGGAATCCCTGGATAATTAGGAAGGAGGTCAGACACTCTATTCTTTGGCTGTAGCGTCATTGTATCAGTTTTCTGATGTTTTATTATAAAAAGAATATATAGTTAATAAGAAATATACGATGCCATGTGAAGTGAGAAACATATATATTCTGTATTACACAGACTTTGCTAGATTTTTCTAAATTGCAACATTGCAGGCATGGTCTGTTGAAGATTGAAAGTTCAGCTTGAAAGTAATGTTGTCTAATTAATATTTTACAAAAAAAGTAGAAGACAAAAAGCCAATATTTTTTGACAACCCCCATCTGTCCTTTGTCAAATACCATTCCATTTGCCGAAATAACAGAAATATAACTCAGACTACAGGCCTATAATATTGCTAATATGCTTCTACTAGTTTGATTAAATATTAACATCGTCCCTATATCTGTTGTACTGTTTCTGGAATGTTCTCTCAGCAAAAAGTAAAGATGGATGATTTTTATTGAAATCCGTTCTCTGTGTGTGTTTTGTTTGTGTATTTAGGAAAGCAGGTGATCCACCCCAACCAGATTAAGGCGGTCCAAGAGGAGTTCTCCCCCAGTCAGGAGAGAATCAGCTGGGCACAGGAACTCATCGCTGCCTTTGATGAGCACCAGCAGTTGGGCAAGGTTCCATACAATCAAATTCTTTATTATTATTGCACTTGTTAAAGTTAGCAGTGTCGTCAAATAGCTCGTTCAAACTTGTAATTGAACAAACGGCTACACAATATTGAGTGCGACATTTGTCTAATGCACAGATCGTAAGTGTTTTGTGTGAGACGTGTTGTGTTGGGTGCCCACTTTGCCCGGTAATGTGCCTCACCTCTCTGGCACTGGCATTAATGTGGGTCCTGGTGGGTGAATAGCTCTGGAGCCGCGAGGACTCGGAGCGCATTGTGGATGATTGGAGGGAGAGCAATTAGGCTCCAGCGATATTGTTCCCAATTTAGCGCATCATTGACTCTTGTGTTTTCTCCCGTGCTTTTTTTTTTTTTTTTTTCACGAGCGACGATGCAGGAGCACCACGCAATCTGCCCCGCACCTTGCTGCTCCCAGTAATTCCCACACTAAGGATAGCCTCAGGGGCACCTCCAGTAGACCCTGCTATCCACCCACCCACCCAACCGCCCCAGCCCCAGCACCACCACCTCCGCAACCTCAGCCATGGAGTCATTATCCCACAACCAGCCCAATCAGAAAAGGCCTCCTCCAGGTTCTCCTCCTACCCTTCCACTCAGCGACAGGCTTTTTATTTGATCTTAAAATAATGTTTGTTTGTTCAATTCAATTTCCATTACACTTATGGCGTTCCATTTACTGAGCCTATTTAAAAACACATTTAGGACACAGCTCAGCAACGCTCTGATAGGAGGAAAGTTTTGAGGGGGACTGCTGTTCTATATTCCACTGTATTAAGATTAATGATAACCTCTGATCTTCGTTATAAGATATTTTTGTTCTAATTTTTTTGTTTGGTTTTTTTTTGGCATGTTCAACTTGTGAATAACTTCTGCCATTATACCATCTGCTCAGGGACCACTTTTTCAATCCCCTCCCACACACACACACACACACAATAACTTTTCAACTCTAGTCAAAGAGACAGCATCTTGGGAAGAGCAGTAAGTAACCCAAGACAACAAGGTGCAAAGATAATAAACAACACAACACTCTGTTTCCCCTCTCAAAAGGTTTATTGCTGCCCTTAATATTGTACAGCAATCTGTTGCTCAGTTTCTGTCCATTTCTCAGAACACATTTTTAAGAGATGATGTGAGATGCATTATCTCAGACAGAACTCTAAACAGCAGGCCAGGAGACGATAGCACAAGTTCTCCCATCTTCTCGTCAAAGTGATCCACTGGAGCCTTCCACTGAGTGAATGCTAGACCGTTTGAAAGAGAAGAAATAAAAATCACAGATAAACCTGAGACAGTGAGAAGAGAAGAGAGAGAGAGACATATTGCACGTGTTAGTGTCTATCATGCTGACATGATCTGGTGCTGGTGGTACCATTGAAATCTCAGAAACTAGCACACAGCTGTGTCCCTGTCCTGCCTGTTCTCACCTTTCCTCACTTCCTCTCTTTCTCTCTCTCTCTCTCTCTCTCTCCCTCCCTCCCTATCTCTCTGTCTCCCTCGCTCTGTCTCTTGTGCTCTTCGGTCCGTAGGGTGCATTCACTTTCCGTGGCAGCATGATTGACATGCCATCACTGAAGCAGGCCCAAAACATCGTCATACTTGCCTCGGCCGTCCAGTCCAAGTGATCTTCACTTGACCTTTCTCTCACCTGAGTGATGGCCCAAACCCCGTTCACCTGCAGGTCATCTTGTGATAAACTGTACCTCACCACCCCAAAGATGCCTGCCCTTCTTTTGACTTTCTCTTCCTTTCACTCTTGATGGGACAACAGATTGAAAGCTTTGATTAGTTGTTGTAATGTTGAATATTTTAAATAATTTATAAAATATCTGAAAGTATATCTTCCTAAGTGTGTTGATTGATGTTTGGTACTTGTGCGGATTGACGAACTGCATGTGTGTGCGTGTGTGTGTGTGTGTGTAGGTGCAGTGTTCATACACACGTGTGATATCCACCACTGAATGAATGAGTATGATTTGTTTGTTATTTTCTCATTTTGGGTAGGAAGGGACAGGGCCAGTTTCTTATTAAAAGAGTTGGAGAGACAGTGATGAAGGTGTGTGTGTGTGTGTGTGTGTGTGTGTGTGTGTGCACGCGCGCTTAGTGTGTGTGTGTGTGTGTTTGTTTGTTTGTTAAAGTGCCTGTTTTTGTTCTATGCATTTGTGTAAAAGCATGCCCCGCTCACTATGCCCTTGCCTTTATAGACATGTGTTTGTTTGTGTATTTGTGTATACATCCTGACCCTCCTGCCTCCAACTTGTACGTGCGTGTGTGTGTTGCGTATGTGTGTGTGTGTGTGGTTGGGGGGTGATGTTTGCTTTCTGCCAGCTCTCAGTCAGCCTGGCAGAAAGGGTAAACAAACTGAACCAGCCCCGTGTTGTTCCTCCTCCATTGAGCCCCGAGGCTCCTCAGAGCCTCTCCCTACTTCAAATGGCTGACGAGCCAAGATGGGAGGCCACAGAGAAGCCCCCTTAAACCAACACTGGGAGGGTCGCTATGTTTTTGGGGCAGCCTCCGTAAATCAGGCCTCTTTTGTGTGGCCGTGGCCGCTGCCGCCAGCCTCTGTTCCGGGAGAAACATGGCAGAGAGTACAGGCATGCTGGGGAGGAGAGGAGAGGAGAGGAGAAAGGAAGGGGGAGACACTTGTGAGGCTGGCACAGGGCCTCCTCAGGACCTATAGAGCAGTCTTACAGAAAACACACACACACACAATTTCACAGTTTCACACTTTAACAAGCACAAACATGTACATGTATGCGTACAGAAATAATTACACACTAACACACACACATGCACGCCCATGTACATATGCAAACACATGAACATGAGCACACACTGCACACAGAAGTAGACACACACTGCTTGAGTCACCGTCTGGCCTTTCTCTGTGTAAATATGAATGGCTTCTTAAATATTTTCTCTCCTTCTGTCGCTCCCTGTCTCTCTGTTACCGGCTGTGGACCAGTTGCCCTGGTCATGGAATCTCTTCTAGCAATGTGGTTCTATGGTCTGGCCCTCTGTCACTGTCTCAGAATCACACACACACACACACACGCACGCACACACACAGAGGCACACATTCACTGCATTGCTTGAGGTTTTGGTGACATTTCACCAAGTCATTGTTTAAACAAATGAAAATAAATCGAGATAGAAATGTTAAACTCACACACACTGTCACACTGACATTTTTTGGTTTGTCAATTTTTTTGTCGTTTTGTTTTCAGCTGACTGCACTGTACACTATGTTCCTATTCTTTTGCGGGCAGCCCTTTGTGTCCCACCGTTGATGACGCCTTAGAGAAAATAATTGGGGGGTTGAAGCCGTGAAGGGGTGTGTGTGTGTATTGGGGGGAGGGGGGGCGGGGGGCGCAGTTATGTGAATGGCTAATAGTGTGGTTGGTCACTATGGTAATGAAGGCCTTCTACCTAATGTTGGGGACTTGATTTTGCATGATCAATTGTGTCTGCATCCTTATCCCTCCTCAGCCCCAACTCCCTCCCCAACACACACACACACACACTCCCTTCCTAACAAACACACACACACACACACACACACACACACACACACACACACCACCACCACACTCAGGTCTGAGCCTAATGCCAAGCCTGGAGCAGCAGACAATAAGGGATCGAAACCACTGCTGTGCCCAGCCAAAGGCCCCCAACAATAAGCTGCCGGTTTGGCACCCAGCCACATACCTCTCCCCTTTGCTCTGTGCCCTCTCTGCCCCCGCCCCTCAGCCCACTCCCCCCCCCCCCCCCACACACACACACACATACACACACACCCCTCTTTTTCTGTCTTTTTTTGGCTTTTGCTCTCATTTATTTTTAATTTTCTAATGCTATTTGTTTTGCTCAATCTCATTTTCCACCTGCTATGGTGTCTCAGAGTTTGGGGACAGGCCTGTCAGCTGTCAACTTTAGCAAGTGTGTGTGTGTGTGCATGTGCGCATCTCTAGTCTTGAGGTTAGGGTCCACTCTTGTCATCTAAAATCAAATTTTCACAGGCCCATGAACATTAGACTAGGCATTTTGGGCTAATTTTGGCAAAGCCTGAAGAAATATCCAGAGGCAGCAGAGCAGCAGCGTGTCCATGCAGGGTACTGCCTCGGCATGAGATCTGGGGACAGTTTTAGGGGAGCTGAGGCGTTTTCCTGTGCCCGTTCCATCTCTGTCACCCCTGCTCGGTAACTAACGCCATGCAAAGCAGGTGCCAATGCAGTGGTACTGTGCACCTTCCTGTCAGTGTAAAGGTAGGCCTCCCCTGGCTGCCTCTGAAGTAGGGAGACCCTTTTTTTCCCCCTCCTCTTCTTCTCATTCGCACTCACTCGGAACTCCTCACTTCACCACAAATATCACATGTGTGTCTGTCTGCTTAGCAGGAGCCTTGGGGATGTGTTTTTTTGTTGTTTCTTTGTTTTGATTTTTATTTATGAATAATTATTTAATTGCCTGGATACTTGAAGGGGGGTTTTATTCCTGACACTTTCTCCTTTATAAACTTTTGGATCCCATGATGTATCTACACTCAGATCTGTCCTACATTTTGCATGGTCCATTGAGCATTCAGTATCGCTCGGAAGATAGCCTAGTCGGTATCTTCAGCCGATACGAGAATGCCGGGATAGGGCTGATTTGATTTGATGGACACATCTCGGTGGATTAGCCGAAAGCAGTTCCCTCTCTCCAACTCTGTGTAATTTTACATGGCAGTTCTATTATGTTTCTGACTTAACATAATCTACTCAGTACTCAGGGCGGAATTATTTAAATACATTTACTGGTATTCCCAAAGAGAGTATATTACAATTAACACGATTAGAACCTTACCAAATCTTGAAGGAATTCAATTACGCTGGGAGGGAACGCCGTATTCTTGATTGTTATGTATTGAGATTGAGCTCATAAATTATCAGGTACAATGCAGCGTAGAAATTGTGTGTATGCAAAACACTGTCACAGGAAAATTAAAACGAAACGTTTTACATATTTTTCATTAATCTCAATGGGACCCGTGTGGCAGAGATGGTTTTATTCGCCTAATATCCCGCCCGGGGATCTACCAATAATGACTTCATTGTTTTACTAGCTTGCTAATGACAGTATGTGACAAGCTAATTTCAACAAAGGATTATATCACTCTAATAAAATGAGTCGTTTACAGCAGAAGCAAAATGGTAGACCACTTAGACCCAGGATCTAGTTTGGAAATAATGGGTAATTGAAATCCAGTTGAATTTATAGTCTTATGCCACCAGTAATGATAATGACAAAGGAATCCCATAACGCACCCACAATATCTTTCACTTCTTTCATGGTTGCATTGCAATATGTAAGAGTAGCAAATTAACCGATTTCTGCCATGTCTCCTTGAGCAGTATGAGTAAATGGCCCACACACGTTTCACCTGATAACAAAACCGATTATTTTTGAAGAATGTGAAAATAAATTTGGATAGTGTTGCCGTATTGTCATGGTAATAAGTAGGGAGAGAAAAAAAACTTTGGTTGACCGATTGTTTACAGTCATAAAACAACACATTTCTTCTATTTTATGTGTAGCCTATTTTAACAAAATGGCGGAGTTACTTACACATTTTGTCATTTAAGATAAAAATTTAGACCTACATTCATTTCTGTGAAATGGTTTGAACGTTTGAATGTTTGGCGAAAAGTTGAAATAGACCCATACTTGTCAGAACCTATGTAGGCCTAAGCCTTTTTGTAACTACTGAAGTCTTTATCTGTAGTCTGGTGAAACATTCAGGTGCATGGCTTCATTTTATAACCTAAACGTGTATGGGCAGAATGATGGTTTTGTAGCATGTGTTTGCTTCAGTTTAGTCGTTTCTTTCTGTAATTTTTCGAGTTACAGAAACTTTAGTTTCACGCATATTGTCACAATATTCAGTTAGCCTAGATGTACATCAACGACTTCTGTAGAATAGCCTACGATTCCAAACTCTACAACTTTTTTTTCAAAATATATATTTTAATTTCAACTTCCAAAATTATAATTAGCCTATGTCCACAATCTTTCCTCCTGTATAAATCAAAAGGTGATTCACCTGAACTGGCATTAAGCTACATGTAGCATTGCACGCGAACCAACAAGCATGCTTCTCTAATTCTGTTTTTAAAAGAAACTGTTTTGCAATTGCACAAAATACTTTAAAAACTCGACCTTTTCGACACTGTCGGGAATACTCTTTCAGCAAAACACTTGGGAAATATCAAAGGATGCTCTTCAGCATTTAGGGGGTTTTTGTAGAAACAATTTCAAGTTGTCGTGTCCGACTAAGTCAATTTCTCTGAAGTGAAGGGGCTCTTTGCGCTTGATTGTTGTGTGTTTTAGTGGAGGATAATTCCTCTTGAATAGGCTTGGACTTGTGAAGGTTGCGGATTGGGCCAGTCTTTTTCTGCGCCTTGGCTGGTCTGAGCTGACTCTCGCTCTAAATGGGGTGAGATCAAAGGCTGGGCCGTTTCCCCACGGACCCTTCCAAGACCCTTCGGTCTTTGTGTACGGTTGCTAGGATTCGGGTCAACTAAGAAAGGGTGTCGTGAGCATGATAATCAGACTCGTTACAGTGTGACAAAGTCCCCCCAACTTTTCATTTTTATATGGTTTGACCCTGTGTACCTGCCGGTATATTGCTTGTCTGATGTCGGATCCTTTTATGAACGCACAATAATGTTGGCGGTCGAAACTGTTGTTTGTTCAAGGAGACAGAGGGCCTTTGTCGTGTCATCTTCAGCTAAATCTGCACTGCTGTTTTATTTCTTTGACTGTCTCTTTTTCTTCTATAAAACTCTTTAAACCCCTGGCATCATTATTAAGATGCATCCCATCGCGTTTAAATAAATGAAATTCATGCAGTTGATTTGCATTGTGTTGGTAACTCACAGGCTAATTTAGGAAACGGATTCCTATAATCTGGGTTTAGTTTATTTTCCGCTTTAACTTTTTATGTTTGTCTACATAGGCCTATGTAGGCAAAATTAAAATTAGATGGCAAGTCTATGCCTAATTAAATCAAATAAGCACGGTAATAAAATCCGTCCTTTTTTATTTGTAATTCCATATCAAATGTAGGCGGAACATTTGTTTTGCCTTTCAGGTTCTTTGAAGAATACGTTTTCTTTTCTTTCTTTTTTTTCAAACTATGTCTGAAGACACTTTCCTCTTAATTGGCTTCATCTTTCCGCCATCTCTAACTCTGTGTGTGATCTCCATTTGCGAGTTCAGCGGCTCCCGGAAATGGACAAAGAACAGACAAAATAGTTTTTTTTGTCGCGAGCAGGTGCAATTTCCAACCCAGTAAGTCTTTCTCCCGAGGAGCAGCCCGTCTGGGGAATGGCCCACTTCTAAGACTGTTGTCTACTTCTGTTTATCTTTTATTATTGGTAAACATTTGCAATTCCTTTTGCATATTTAGAATTGTGGTACAGAAATTACGCTCGAAGACTAAGAACTCAATTGGTTATTAATAGCCCCGCGCAATTAGTGGTGTGTTAATTACACAATTAAATTTATTGATGCAGTTCCCCGTTGCATATCAGCTTAAATGCGAAAACTATCTCAATGGGAGATGTCTCGCTGTGAGGATTGTCTACCTTGCTCTGCCACTGCGAATTCCCCCACTGGCTTTCTAATGATCAATGCGTGGTGCAGGCGCCTTAAGTTCAAAAGTGTAGCGCAGGATGCTGTCAAGATTGTCTGGTTTGGAGTGGTCTGTGTACTCTACCGTGACCAACGAGGAACGTTCAAGGGGGAAAAACTCAAATGAAGTTTAGGCCACACCATGCTAAAGCACTTAAGTTTCCCCTTTACAATGTCATGGATTATTTTCAAATTGACAGACCTGCCTTTTCTCCGAGATCTTTTTTTCCATAATAGGCTAGCTTGAAGTATGACGTTCCTCGTAAAGCAGAACGACAGACCAGAGCATTTAATAATCATTTAGACAGCGCGTGTCCATGAACCACAGATGGGCGCTTTGGGACACAGACACCATAATCACCTGTGCGTCCTATAATATAGTGTCACGACTGATAGCATGAATCATGTTCCTGAAAGCATCAGGTTTTAAAAGCTGCGCGACATTAATTCAATATTTCCCCCTGGCACATCAGATTTCAGAAGCTAATGGGGTAGGCTAAGTCAGTAATCAGTCCCGCCTTGAGCAAAGGACAGAGAGCAAAATGACAATCTATTCTTGTAGGCTGAAAACCATTGTTTCGGTTCGTCATGGTTCTCTCCTGCATGTCTAAATATGTTCCCACTTTTTCAGGTTTCAGGTTGAGTCCGTAGCCAGTGGATAGACTGGCTGTTTTGTCTGTCATACTTTTCTCCGCTTACTTGTTGGCGGGCGCTGTGAGGGCACTGGGGTGGAATTTGTTAGCCAGCCACCGTGCCGCCTGGGTTACATACACCATTTCCCGCCCTCTCTGTTCTGACATTCTCTGGGCAAGTCTGTCTCGGCACTTACACGCGAACGCGCACCTGTCTGCGAATCATCTTGGAAGCGCGTTCCTTGTCAACAGTCAGCGCTCTCACAGGTAGAGGCTATCTGCGCATGGGTGCCTGTAAGCCTGACCTCGGTATAACGCCACAGGACCATACAGGCCCAAGTCTCAGGCAAAGCCTGTTAAACCATTAAAACTTTTTCTTAGTTGTCCTTGACGACGGCGATGCTCGTCTTTAAATGCCCAGTAAAGATTGTCGCCCAGTTGTTCCTGTTGGCTATTGTTTCGTTTTTTGCTTGGTAGGATGATTGTTCCACTGCAGACACCGGTGCTCGAATCAATCATCTATAGCCATTTTAAGGGGTCGGGGTTAGGTGAGTTCAATAACGCATAGAGACATTACTAAAGTGAACTCTTTAGTGCTTTAGGGTATTTAGGCCCGGTCTTTAACTCGTCTTACCGCTTCAATGAGAAGTGGAGAGACAAGTATTTAGAAATTTTCTCCGTTTTCTCTTCGGTGACTAAACTCCTGATTTGATTTTTTTTACTGAAAAGGCGCAGGTGCGGCGTTGCTTCCTCAAGTTCTGTATCAAGACTACTTAATTCTTAACTGAATGGAACTGAACTGAGGAGTGGATGACTCAACAGAACAGAATAACGATCCATTCAGAAGCGAAAGTTTCTGACAATTCATCTATATGCCTAGCTAAAATGAAATAATTGAATAATGAAAGTGGCGGAAAATATTTTATAACAGGCAGCGCTTCTCCGTCTTAAGGTAAAGGTGGAACTAAGCGATCAATTTAGCAAGTGCTAGCCATTCGATGTGAGCCGCGCGTGTCTCTGTTTGCATAGTCATGCTCCGAAGTCTGGTCTGTGACATCATCTTTGGTAATCCAATTAAACATGATAACCCCGAAGTGCAGCTCAGAACCTAGGCTATTATATTGTCTAATTCTTAAAAAAGTTCCTGACAAGCGTAGGTTACAGCATTTATTTGGTGCTCTGTCACAGGTTCAAAAGTCACATTTGAGCTATTTTAGATGTTGCCTGTAATCTGTATAACTGATTAGACCTAATGTTTGTTTTCTACAATCTATAATTTGCTTTAATTCGTTAGGAAGGGATTCCCTATTGCAACGGATGAAAAAAAATCGCACTTGCAAAATGGCAGATTTTGTGTGTGTGTGGGGGGGGGTTGTTTTTGTTTTTCTTACCTCAGTGCGTTATACGCTGTTTTGATAGTTTTACTTTCTATTCACACAACTTTATCAATTCATTGTATTGTATTTAAAGTTTTATGCCTTTAATGATTTTGATAGTGATTTGGTGCTTTAATTGGAATGCTATTTTAAACTGTATATTTAATTCAATACACTTATACAATTTCATTAAAGATAAAACATCTGAGTTTACAAATAAAACGATTTTACTATTTAAACGGGAATTTACAACAAGCAGTAGTTTAAGGTGAAGTCTTTTACTGTACTACACAGCGCAGTATCAGAATAAACGAAATATTGTTTAGGCTAATGTTTTGTCATTACATGGTAACCCAAGGTCCCTCTCAGGGAGACGTCAGCTTTTGCAACATAGCAGATGAATTTTGAGATTGAAACCTATACAGCACAAATGTTGAAAATTGCAGTGTGCAAACTGTCGCACTGGTTGCTATGCTTATTCGTTGATCATGACTAATGTGCATTTCACTAATGAAATCCCTGCAGAGACGATATTTATCATTATATGTGTATAACAATTTTATTTGAAACGGCCAAAGTAATATTGAAATTTCTAACTGTAAAGGCTGGAATGTTGATGATTGTGAAGAATTCGTTTCAGAGAGAATTTGTATCACCCCTCATACAGCCAACACAATTAGTGTCGCTTTAATATATAGGCTACCGGAGACTGTCTGAGTAGCCTACGTTTCAATAAAGATCGTTTCCCCTGCAAGACCTCTGGGCTAACTTCTCCGCCATGAATCATACATCTAGTGCGTATTCAGAAATGGCAGTTTAATTGCAGTTAATCCACTCAGTTCTAGGAGCACGTCATTCGAAGGGGCGCACAAGGGAGAGGTAAAGGGGACCCAGCTAATGAACCGCCACTTGACCCTAAAGTTCTCCGCACAGTATGTAGCAGTGAAGTTTGGTGGAGACTTCATCAGTTCACATTAGTTTCCTTGTGTGGAGCATGGTATACCAGTGTTGCGCGTAATATGACAGGGCAAGGGGTTACAATATGATGGATGCCACCTTGTTTTCCATCCCTATGTCAGGAGTTTTTTGGCTCAATATATTTTTCGAAGGTTGCGCTTTATCGTACCCTTTATCATCATGTTAAAGTTTTTAAAACGAATTTGCCGTTGGTTCATCATTTCAGTGATCATTTTTACCATTAATCATTTTCAGTGGCGTATGAGCATTGATGTTATTTATATTAGGCTATAGGTATGGTGTAAAAAGCATTGGCCCAGTCATTTTTGAGTAGACCCTATATTATACTGTAGATCTAACTAGTATATGGCCTAAATGTCTTTTAGCTCAACATTTCACCGAGAAATAGCTTATAAATTTAACATGATCGACGTTACTGTCATATTACCTTTAGTTCTGTTTCCTTACTAATGTGCAAGGCTGTAAACTAGCCTACTGAGTCATGCAGAATTTGTGAAATAACAAATATGCCCTCGGAGCCCTCATGAATAATGATCACTGGAGTCACAAATCCATACAATTGATTAAGGCAATTTTGACATCTCTTAGGCAACGTCTCTTGACAACACCAAACAACTGTCAAATCCCTTCCGTTTTTAAATTGGACTTCTTTCCGCCAAAGGCTGCAGATCAAAGAATTGTCACAGAGCGGACATAATCATGTATGGAAACATCAAGTTATTTTCTTTTTGATTTTGCAAACAAATATGGGCTTGCCGATATGCTTATCATAAGTAACCTTGTTTGGCCCACTGTCTGTCCTATTCACCTGACACCATTTGGAGCTAACACTGACGTCTTAAGTAAAAAAAAAATCATCACGCCTATTGTTATTTTTCAGTTTTCTATGGTACATTTCGCTGAGCTGCCAAATGTTGACGCTGAATATGCTTAGCTTGCCGTATTGGAGTGATGGCTCTCAGGTAAGTAGCCGTGCTCTCTGCTCCGCAACACAGCTTACTGCTCTGGGAGCTTTAGGTATAATGAGAATTCCACTGAGGCCCTCCTGGATGGAAAGGTGGTTAACCCTGCCTAGTCCAGCCAGGAACCTGAGCACAGCACCTTCAATCTCAAGCCCTCCCCGACTGCGAGCGTAGCCATGGCACACATTTTGACAATGATTATGACGAGCGCGGCGGTGCTGAAAGGAAAACGATCATTGGGGGGTGACAGGCTATGGATTGTTGGGGTTGTGTATGGCGCGCAATGCATCCGGAAATGTGATGCTGAATCGGTGGAACTTCACCCCACTCTGCGCCAGAATTTACTTCAGGACCATTGCTCGAATGCAAACCATTGCGCTCAGGTATTATGATGATATGACCTTAAAACAGAACCAAATATGACAGAAAATCAACAATTTTAGTATTTTTTTAAGAAGGGATTAATTCAGGCTCATTCATGATAGTAGCCTGGGTGAATTCCTACTGACATCAGACAAGACGCCCAGAACTTGAAATGTAAACTACCAACAAAAGCCATCACTAGAACAACAGACATATTTTCTTGAAAGTTAAAGAACCTCATGATTGATTATGAATGGTTAATTTATTATTGGATGACTTATGGGTCCTCGTTAAAATAATTAGCAATAAACTATTTTCAGATTGAAGTGCTCAGATGCACATTAAAATCAGCTTAACTGCTGATGATTTGGGTTGTCAAGCCTTCAAAACACCTAATGGCCTCACACAGAAGACCGCCTTAATGGTTCTTGACTGGGTCCTCCATGTCACCAAGATGGATTTGCGGTGTTATTTTAGTAAGATATGCTGTCATTTACCATTGCAAGTGTCAGCGAAGGGCCAAAGGTGGGCCTCCCATTAGGTCTGGGCCTAATTATACAATTTGTCTTGTGATCGGGACAGTTCACTGTAAAGTCTCCACTGGGACCACTCCTTCGCTGCCCCAAGTCCATCACTGGCTTCGATGAGGCCTGGTCTGTGGGGCTGGGGCTCAACGGCTGAGTTCATTCATTTTCTCAGCCACATAGACCTGGCAGTGGCCTGAGTCCATAGAGTGGCCATCCTCACTCTGAGGTATGGAGGATAACAGGGTACAAGTTGGCATGTCAGTCTGCCTGGTGCCGAGTATACCCGCTGGCTCAGGCTTCTTTTAGTGAGGAGCTGGAACTAGATCCAACCCTCTCTGCTGTGTGGCGTCTGATTGCAGTAAGTGATTTTTGTTATGTTGTGATGGTGTAATTTGTAGGTTTTGGCGTTGAACAGCAGTAAATTCCACAGCCAGGCTTTCTCACTCTATGGGTCTCTATTGAAGTAAGCTGACTCCAAAAGACCACCCAATATCTAAGTTTTTTTTTTTTTATATATAAAAAAAAACTGGATATATCTTCACTGTGGCTATCACATTTTAAGTTGGTTGATATCACCTGAAAGGATTTTACCTACTGCCATAGAGTGAAATGGCTATACAGTCCTACTGGGTGCCAAAAGTCATCTTTCAAACAAAACCACTGTCCACAGAGGCACAGATTTCATCAACCTCCTTTGCCACCTCCAAATATAAAATCTTGCAGAATTTTTCATCCTAATAGACCCTGCCAGGCAGAGTGGCAGTGGCTTGTAAAGTTTAAGACCATTCTGTCACCTTTATAAAGCCAGCAGGCAGATTGGCTGCCCAGTGACGCACTGCCACTGACCCTCAGGAGAATCTACTGTGGGCTTATCAGCCCCGGATTAGATACCCACTGAAAGGAAGGGGACAGTTTGGGGGGATATTTAGGGAAGGTGCTCAGCTCTGCAAACTGGTCTGCTGCACGACAGACCCACTGATCTGCTCCTCAGAGTCAATGTCACTCCGGCTTCCTGACTTGAGACTTTATGTCTGCAGTTAATATAAAAACTCTCTCACTCTTTCTCTCTCTCTCTGTCTGTCTCTCTTCTACCTGAGCCACTGATTCTGCTGATTCCCACTTGTCTGTCTATCTCTCTCTCTCTCTCTCTTTTTGTTCAGACATGATCTGCTCTTCTCCTCTCCAGCTGTGCAGGAATGATTTCCTCCTACCGCATGTTGACCTTTCCTACAACAAGAGGCACCGCATTCACCGACAGACCTGTGATGATGTGAGCATGATAGTAACGCACTGATACACCGAGGAGATCAGAATCTGATGCCTCAACAGATGAGGGATACCAGGGAAGAAAGAAGGTGAACACACACACTCACACACACACACATACAGCTCATTCTGAATCGCAGGTTTGTGGTCCGTTTCATTGCGGGGGTGTGACACATTTCACAGTCAGATGCTAACCTACTAACTTAAGCCAGAGCAAATTATCCAGACTCCAGTGGTGTGCCAATATGAAACGGTATAGATTAGATGATTCAGCAAATTGGAGGAAAAAGGTATTTTTCCTCTTCATATTTTTGACAGATAAACCTCCTGAGATGTTGCCACCAGCAACTGAGAGCAACATGCAGGTCACAGTTCTGGAGACAGACTTGTTTCCCTCAATTCCTCTAGCAGTCTCCAGGTTGGACCAATTCGAGAGCATACAAACATATTGTCACACATTCATGAATAGATGTGTATACATAAATCCATGTGCTCTTATCTACATGTCTCTATGCCTCTATGCATACAGAAATACAAATGTCATACAAACATATACAAACATTTCCCAACAGCGGCAATAAACCAGACTCGTTCAAATACCTGGTAAAGGGGTTCCTACTGCACATGAGAGAGGTTGAGTGGAGGAGCTGGGCACATCCACTTGATGCCCTGGCCTTGTATTTAGAGGCTTTTAAGCAGGCCCTGTCCAACACAAGGCAAAACGGTGAGCAACTTGCACTCTTCTGTGGTTTCTGCCGTCTGGTATACCGGCCGGGTGGGCCAGGTACGAGGCCCTGGCTCAAGTGCTTGTCCGTGGACGACCTTGCTCTTCTCACCCAGTGCTTTGGAAAGTCTCCCAGTCCTGCGGATGCGCTTTTGGACCCGAACCAAGTTTCTATGCCCACAGATGTTGTTGAATGGCCAGATATTATGTCAGTTTCTCCAGGAGACAGGCCAAATGATTCATCCCGGCTGCAGGTGGAGTGTCCTCACATCCCTGTCATGATAAAAAATTTCAGGCATCCACGTTGTACCATTACCAAAATGAAGAATAGAAGGCTTGCCCATCCATTTCCTTGTGTATGGCAGATATATGTTAATATTGAATTTATTCAGTTTTGTAATTTAGGAAACCGTGGATCTTAATAAAATAAATGTATTTTAACAACAGTCAAATGGCTTGTGAAGTTGTTTTCTTTTGCCTCTTTTTAGTGTTTCTATTATATTTGCTATCTGGATTCAGAATCTAAATGTCCCGGTGACCCCATATTATAAATACTTCATGCTTTACAAGGACAATAATCATTCACCTAATTTGCAATATACAGTATGTTCCACCAAGGTCTGCTTGGGAAAGTAGCAACACCTCTCGTTTCCTTCTTAAATGTTATACCATGCTTTTTGACAACTACTCTATAAGAGCAGAAACTATTTGAATCATGCACTTGTTTTGTACGCTAGCCTGTCCTAAAATATTTCACTTTTTTCTGGTCTGTTGCATGGCTGCATACCTCACTAATGAGAACTCTCGAGTGCAGTAGCCGAGGGAGATCTTTCCTCTTTAACGAACTTTTCGCTCATCTTTTGGCATGTAAAAAGCCTATGAATTACTGAACTGAATTGTAGATTAAGACGGCAATACTCAACTTATTTAGTGCAGTGGGCAAATAATATCAAGTCAAAGACAAAACAGACATCCCTCTAACACAGCAGTCCCCGCAGCGTCTCCCTTCTTTACAGCGTTACAAAAAAATCGAGCTTTTCAGAGCTAATTACAAATAAATTATGATGTGCTTACTAAGTAATTGATTTAATGAAGTTCCTATGAAACTATTAAAATCGGGTATAGGTCAGGCAAGAGCCCCCCCGGAGATCTCATTGTCGGATGTTTAACTCCTCCAGTCTTTTCGGAAAGACATCGGGGCTAATAGGTGAACGCGCTGCTGCTCGAATGGGACGCGTTGTCCCGAGAGTTTCAGAAGTTGGCTACGACTACTCACCCAGCCATAATTTAACAGGACGTCAAACTTCCTCGACCAATTCATGTACAAAATTGAATACATATTCAATGTTATCATCAACAGCTAGCGGAGTAGGCTACAGTATTTACAAACCCAGTACTTGCTTTCGGGAAATAACATCAGTTGTCAGTTCTAAAAAGTGTCAGCAAGAGAAGTCGAAGTGCACATAGGCTACTTACAGAATGCTGAGTAGAAAATAATCTTTTCGCTTGAAAGTTTAGCGTTCCGCATGCAAGGCAGATTTTAACTGGAGGTTAAAGGAGGAAGTGGTGCACAGCTGCGGGATTGTGTTTTCTCACTTATTCTGGAAACTTAAGATAGTAGCCAGGTAGGGTGCTTGAAAGATTCTGGCAGAATGCCTGGATAATGAATATGTGCCCGGTTTGTTGGTCTATCCTGCCTGACATGCTGTGGTAGGGCAGAGCGGTTAATGTTATGATTTTAAGTTGGGTAGATTAAGTTTGTTAAACAGAATGAAATATATTAATGTGTAGTTTTATGTGTGGTTTTGGTATTCATGAATCATAATTGCTTTCAACGCTCAAGTTCATGTTAAACTTGAGCATTTAATCAGACGGGATAGACTAAATTTTACAAAATGTTCTTTAAAAACACAGTACAATATAGACTAATGCAGTTTTCTCCACTTCAAGTACAACTAAATTCTGATCATCTGATTTATAAATTAAATTAGCCACGATGGCCTAGATGAGTAAGACGCTGTTGTAGTTTTGTCCGGCGAATTGGCGAGGAAACTGGGCTATGGCCTATAGGCTATAGATTTTAATGGTGGCTTGTGACTTCACTGACACAAGAAGATTTCGAGGAGGACACTGAACTATTTTGTATAGAAAATGTCTGCGCTTTCAGACGTGAGGCACTGTGTGTACCATTCCCATCTGTAATGTCGAGAACATCCTTCGCCTAAGCCATGGGGTACTTTGTCCGAATTATGTCGGATGTTTCGAAAATAATAGCATTAGGCTTAGACTAATATTTTCAAGGAACCTGCTATCTAATTAGTTGTGGTATTTTTCCAGTAACAGGTGAAAGTGCCTGTCACTTTATTCCGTCATGCAAGTGGGTGCAAATGTTTATTTGAGAAGGGTGAAAAACACTACAATGACACAAAGTGATGGGATGACCAGTCACTTTCACTTGTCACTGATGTCTCCAAATAGACATTCTTCTCTGTCATGCCTATTCTGCCCAATAAAGGCGGAAAGAGGGAAAGTCGCAGTGTTTCTCTGTGACTTCTGCTTTGTCCTCTGTGAAGTGGCGTCTGCATGTCTGCCTTCCAAAGTTACTGATTTGCAGGCTGCATGTTAAGGTAGTCCGTGTAAGTGATTTCCACGGGCTTCTCGCCAAAGGAGAACAAATCGCTGACAAAGGAGAGGCTTTTCAATTCAGCAGCGTCGTTAGGACAACCGAGAAGCATTCGTCAGATAATAAGTTCTACTTCAAAGCGTTTCCCATTCAACGGTGACTGCTTCACTCTTTTATGAAGTTCCCCTTTTCACGCCGAAGGGACTAACTCTTTGGTTATTTTTCATCGTGTTTATTTTCCTCTATTCATCGGCCACTTGTTCTAAATAAATAAAGAGGTTATTTTACTCCTTCAGTAAATAATGTCTTTGTGCAAAAGATGTGTAGAAGCAACAGTGCTCATTTCTAATTAAACTTGGGGTTGAAATGATTAGGGACTAAATATGACGAATTCAGCTGACCTGAATACTGACTCCTTTACCCGAATACCGACTCGGAAACATACTTCCAGAGGTCAAAACAACTGTATTTTAGAGTAGTGAAGTATTTCGATTGCATCTACTCATTTGTCTCTCTGACATAGCTATCCAAATGTTGCAGGGAAAGGTCACCATAAAATCTTGTTTAGTCTTGTAAAGTCTTATTTTCTAGGCTCCTGTTTTCAAACTTTGCTGGCTTTATTAGTTAGGCTTTTCATCCCAAGTGATACCATGTAAACAACACTTTACAGAGGAACGCGCATCGTTTGCTTGTCGGTTTACAACTTTATGATGCCTCACACCAGAACTAAACCACCCTACCTTGTCATGACAGAAACATAACATGGGATAATGTGTGCGAGTGGTATTTCTGCGATATAAGCATAGACCTAATCTATGCATAATGAACACGACGCTGTTGACATTTACAGGAAAAAAAACATCTTCATGTTTTTCATTATTTAACACGTCTTTCCTGCCGACTCAGTTCCTGCATTTCTCACTTAGAGAACATATAGTTTGTTTAGTAAATACACCGCTTTGATACCACACCATTATGCCTTATAGACGTATTCAGATTAGAACGTCTTGGTAGCCAATTGCCATAGAAATCTTAACGCACCATGGAGATTGTCAAAGCGCATAGCCTTCCGCTTCACTTTGAAGTGGTGCAGGGTTTGCGCCGGACAATTCTGAATCTATAGATTGGACAAGGGAACTTTCAATGTGACACTGCGGTTTTGTGTATTTATATAGAGAAAATAGGTGAGGGATTTGTTTTGAACACTCCGCACAAGAGTTCTGTCATTGTCAAGAATCGTTTTATGTTTTATATTTGCCATGAATGATTCATGACGCGCATACTTTTTGATCACCGTTATAGGCCCATGGGTTGGTCCCAGTTAAAGAATCCATTATGTTTAGAGAGTGACTGTGAACACGGTGACCAGGTATTTTATTTCCTGACACAACGATGTGTTTCAGGACTCGGGAATGCCACAGACCTGGTTTAGGGTCTTCAGAGAGTATGTCCAGTATTTTTTTTTTTTTTTTGGCGCAAAGCAACGTTTACCTTTCTGCCCACGTAATTTGAGGTCCATACAATGTAAAAATGAAATTCTATTGAATACTGACTATTTGTTTGAAAGACCAAATAAAAATAATGGTTGTTAAATAGGTCTATGGATATGCAATAAGACCATTTACAAGTTATTCGTTATTCAGTTTATAACATTTTTATATTTAAAATTTAACATCAATGACTTTCACTGTCTGAGATGTTTCATCATTTTTATCCACAACAAAAAACAGCACCATGCACCTCGAATAAAAAATGAAAAACAGAGATACTACACTGGGCATGCGAAGGACTGATTTTCACATTATACAGTCTATTCAAGTAAAACATTTTTTTTACAGAACACGATAAAAAAGCATCACTACCGTTCACCAAAATCAATAATATTATTCTTTGGTGTATCTGTAATTTCAAAACATTTAAGACCAACAAATAAATTACAATATACAAAAAACAACATCATTGAAAAAACTACAACATTCACGAGCATCATCAATAGCATTATATACAAACCAGTCTGGGATAGGCCACCAATTTTACATAGGTTATTTAGGGTCTCCAAGGACAGTCGTACTCGTTTGCGAGAGACACAATGATGGAATCTGCATAAAATAAACATTTTAAATAGTTCTTAAATATCACAAAATCGCCCATACACAGAAATGTATAAATTGGAACAAAGTTACAAACCCTTTAAAATCTTTCTTCCCTCTTTTAGGTGATTGGCGGCCTATAAGCCACTGTATGTTTTACTAAGTTGTTCTCACTGTAAACTGATAGAACTATCATGATTGAATGCATAACTATTGTTAGAGAACAAGTGTCCCTTAAATCTGAACATATCAAAAATATAAATGCACAAGGGTTCAAGGGATTAGCCTGTCAGGTTATAATTAAATCATATCAAGTAAAGACATACCTTCAAATAAGACAGCAATATATAAGACACACTGTAGTGTGTGTAAGTAAAGGAACTGGTAAGTGGTCCGTTGTAGCCGGACACATCTATAAATGACATATCTTCATCGTCACAACCAAAATATTCATGAATTGATATTCATGTTGATAAACCATTTGCTGTGGAAAAGAGGAGCAGTGCTTTATATAGGCTAACTACATATGTGTTGTTTGTACTGACACGCTTAATTGATTTTCACCAATAAAGCTCTAACGCTGACACAAGATGGCTGACAATTTTATGACACAATGTAGACTACATGACGATTAGCTGTAAGCCACATCAGACGTGAAGTGTGGGGGGAGGCATCTCCGATATGTTTGTACAGCACTGCTGAGTATGCGGGTGGATTTGATATTGAGGGCAAATGCTCTTCACCAACAGACATCCGCGGCGCTGTTTCACATGAGAAAACTGAGAAGCGCACAGTTCCATTGGGCAATGGCATGTTAACAGTGAGAAAGAAGGAAAGGGAAACCAAATTCACCGTAAATATAATAATCCATTCTCCCCAACAAACACTAGAGCATTGTCCTTGGGTCTGTGGTTCTGTAAGAGTCCTCATCTTCCGAGTCTGACGTTGGCACATCGCTTGAAGGTGTGTGGAGATTGTTGGGTCCACCACTCCCTTGGCACACGTACCATTCATTGAGGTTGGTAACCTGAGGTGAAAGGTTGGCCGAACGACTCCTGTGGGAGTCGGAGAGGGGATCTCCGAGAGTCGTGGACGAGGAGTGGTATGTCGAGCCTGTGTTGGCAGAAGGGGGCGGGGGAGACTTGCAATGGACTTTCATGTGCTTCCTCAAGGAGCTGGGATGTGTGTAGGACTTGTCACAGCCCCTTACTTTGCAGTAGTAAGGCTTGTCACTCGTGTGGACATGGGAGTGCTTCTTCCTGTCACTACTGTTGGCAAATTTCCTGTCACAACCGTCAAACTCACATTTGAAAGGCTTCTCCCCTGGAAGAGACGGAAGCACACACGGATTAAGTTTCAGTGCATTGACGACACCCAGTTAGTTGTGACAGTAATTCCATACGCTTACCGTAACAATAAACAATATTTGTCCCCCGGGAACCTCATTTTAAAAATCAAACAAACTACCAACCAATTTCCTAGATAGATAGATAGATAGATAGATAGATAGATAGATAGATAGATAGATAGACTGACATATTTGTCTGCGAAGTCCCCCCAAACCCCCAGCAACCGCGGGTTCTCCAGACTGCCCTATTATTTATTACATGAGTATTCGCATCCGTTACACACTCACCCATGAACACTGCACGCTCCTCACGTGCATGTTACCTCTATGCAGGCCTATGACGGACCGAGCAGGTCTGGAGGTAATGCCAAAATTCAAATATCATGGCCTTTGTCTTTTGTGCGTAACACTCACGAGATAAAGTAAACCTTTTGCCACAGTTCTTGATTGCCTGTGACTCGGTGGGAATAACAGAGGCCGTAACTGTATGTGTATGATTTGGGCATTCAAGGGTTAAAGTAACTGGATGGTGACCCAATGTTTTCTGTTTGGGTGATGGAGTGACGTGTTTTCTAGCATAACAGTGTTAATGGGATCTTAAAAATGCCCCCTCCTATCTTTTTCATGGACATGCGTGTAAATTTAATTGACTTAAATCACAATTTTGATGTCATATAGTGTCAGAAAACCATAGCCTACTTTAATCCCTAGCATAGTCTGTGAGGGATGGGCGTTGGTGCACACTATGCATTGGCAGCTTTGATTCGGTGCAGCACGTGTTGCGAATTTTTTGCGAAAAAAGAAATCTATGTAGAGCACTGGACCAAAGTCATAATGTGGCAATTGTACACGCACACGTGTGAAGTAGGATCGCCTACACTCAAGTAAGAATTTCAAAGATTAACCCTGTGCGGTTGTTTTGCTCCTCAGACACTCGGTAATCCTGTTCCCATCAAGGTTCTTTGCAATGGCGCTTACAAGGGACCTCGTTCTCGCAATCATAGCCTATCCCTATGCGCGTTATTGGCACAGACGATGACAAGGTCTGACTGTCGTCCTGGCTTTCCATTTGAGTTCAATATTGGGAGGCATTTGCATTTTTTTTTTACTTTATAGGCCACTCTCAAAGTCTTCATCCAATTGCCCACAGTTCAGGAGCAATGTGTTTAGACAAGCTTTGTCACACATTATTGCTTTGTCTGTGAAAACGCACGATATAACACAATTATTTTCTTATTAGTGTAGCGTTAATAATTTAAGGACGCCTGTCCATGACCAGGCAATGCAATTTACAGGCTGCAATGCAATTTACGGGCTGCAGAGGCCAATGTGCTGCCATCATGCACTACCGAACGCTTGTTTATGTTGCACACACAAACATGATATACAATTAGTCAATTTACCATGAACACATTACTTAATTACTGTTATATACCAAATTACCAACCACATACTAAGTCCACGCCAGTTCCAATGTCGTTTATTTTATTTTATTTATTCGAGTTATGGTCATGGAAGCAAATGTTGCTTGTCAGACGCTTAAGTAAAGATTAAACATAAAACTACCAAGCAGTTGTAACAGCTTATAGCCTACCCTACTTGGTCGCTCTAAACTCTCTGCTCAGTGATACGGTTTTTAAGCTAAGTCATAACAAATGTTTCGGTCACTGGCTTTTTCGCTTCGCGTGTGTGAAAAGTGACTTGCACCTCACGGCAAATCACATTCTTAACCGGACTCACTCTTTTTATTTGACTTGTTTTAAGCGCTTTTACCGCCAAGGCTATGTTGACAGACATCCCATTTCAAGGCGATATGTTATCCGCGAACTACGCAGCTTAGTTATGTTGACAGAAAGTTTTTCTAGTCTACGTTAGCACAAAAAACGTGTCATCGTTTAGTCTGGGCGAACTCTCACTGACCTGTATGCGTCCTCTTGTGAATTTTTAGGTTTTCCGATCGTGCAAACACTTTTCCACACCCGGGGAACGGGCAGGGAAAGGGTTTTTCTCCTGTATGAACTCGAATGTGATTTATCAGTTTGTACTTCGCCTTAAAAGCCTTCCCTTCGCGCGGACATTCCTCCCAGAAGCAGACGTGGTTGCTCTGCTCTGGTCCCCCGACATGCTCCACGGTGACATGGTTCACCAGCTCGTGCATGGTGCTGAAAGTTTTAGAGCAAGGCTTCTTTGAAGTTTGCTCCTGATCAATCCATTTGCAGATTAACTCTTGCTTGATGGGCTGCCTCATGTATCTCAAAAACGCCCCCGTGGCTCCATGAGGAGCAGACGCGATGTTCACATTTAAGTTCATGGAGTTGTAGCTGTGGAGTGAGGATGGTCCATAGTGCTCGGGCCTGTGGCCGAAGTGTTCTGGCCTGCCATAGATGTCCCCCGGTAGACCCAGACGCATTTGCCCGTTGAGAGCATGGTGGTGGGCACCTGGGGCAGCTTGATCGTGAAGTCCAGTAAAAAGTGGATGGGCACCACCTTCCGTGTGCCCATAAGCACCTGTTGGGGAAATGAACATGCCATGGTGATGAGGGGAGGAGGCGGAACTATGCTGGTCGCCAAGTGCATGCATAGTAGAGGCTGAGAGCTCTCTCCTGAGGATGTAGTCCCTGCTGGTTGTGTAGCCTGAGTGGGGGTGAGCCACGGGGAAACCAACTGTGGTCTGAGAAGAAGTGAAAGATGCCGCGGTCTGGGCTTCGGGATGGCTTTGAATGTGCTGAGATGGACTAAGTTTGAGAGCATTTGTCTGTGCCATGTGCTCAGGTCCAAATGGAGTGAGAGCCACTCCGGGGTCGTTGCCCATCTCCCCAGGGTGGAGGTGGGCATGGTGGGAGTGAGGGTGATGCCCCCCTATCCCCGGGAAGCCTGTCATATTCTGATGAGGAAGGGGTTGAGTCGCTGCCAAATCCGCTAATCTTATCGCCGAATTCCTCTTGCTCAAAGGGGGCTCCATAACTACAGTGGCATGTCCATCCACACTCTCGGCTATTGTTTTTCACACTACACGTCTTCTAAAACATTAAAATATATGTATATAGCGGTCTATATAACTTCTTTTGTCCTGCTTCTAACTCTGCTTGCTCCTTTTCCCACTCTGTCCTCAAGCGATTGGCAGAACGTACAACAGTTGGAGGACACAGTGGGGAATACAGTTTAGAAATGGCACTGCGGGTATTGGACGGATTTCGGTGACTGGCAGTTAAGAGAACGAAGCGATTGGCTGTCTTTCAGCGCAGAGGCTCAGCGGGGTTCCGCCCCCTCACTCTCTTTATCGCTGTTGACTCCAAAAGTTGTTCTCCCAAAGTTATAGGGAAAAAAAAAATCTGTATTCGGCTTTATTTATCCAGATACAAATATACGCGGGAAAAATGGGCCACATGCATTCAAAAATGATACATTTTATTTGTTATCATAAAATAAGTAACATCATTATGTTTTTGAATAGGCATGCTAAAATCCAGGATATGCATCACCTTTTAGGTAAATCCTGTATAAAGTCGTAATATAACCAGAGAGAATTAAAAAGACTAAATGTAAGCCCTTTCTTGCTGAAAACAACTAAAGGAAGTGTAGCTTACTTCATGTTAATATAGCCTTTATGTTACGCAAACACCAAAATATTCTTTTGTTGTTCAAGAGATCAAAGCACAAGGGGTCTGGCCATCCTTGAACACATGTGCCGTAAGTTTATTTTCATTGTTGAAATAATACAATGTGTACACAAAGTGTGCGTGACCGTGAAATGCAGCTAGATTTTAAGATAGGCCTATGTTATTCTCGTGATTTTTAATAACTGTATAGCTTGAAGAGAAGCCACAATTCTTCATTTAGTCGGTTGGTTACAAACAGACCTCTCTAACAGCTACTTTTTCTACTTCTTGAGTTTTTCCTAATTTGGTGAAGCATGCAGAATAATGGCATGTCATTCACATTTTGTTTTTATTATAATACCAACTTCCTGGTGTGATTTCTGTAGGTAATCTGGATTTGCTATACCACATTGACTACTGAAATTTAAATACTACTACAGGATAGGCAACGCCACAAAAGGTGAAGAAATACTTTTTAGTCAAACATAACTAATACATAGCTATAGCACTTACACTAAAAGCGTATTTCACTGTAACCAAATGAATTTACTAACATAGCTAGTAAGTGATAACCACTTGGGTCGATTTTCATGTTGTTGAGTGGGAGACTTCATGCCCCCACCCAAACGAGTATTCGGAAAATGTATTTGTCTTCAGTAACTGTGCTTGGGCTACTTTTTATGACTTCACCCCTTAAATGTATCAGGGTGAAACTTGTAAAGGGATATATTGCTGCACTTTATGGTAGCCGCACACGCCCTCTTGTAGACTCCTTGTTGAACACAGCAGGATGCGTATCTGTCATCGATTTAATATGTCTTAATTCCAAGACACCTTTGTAATCGATTTATGATATTGTGGTTAGGTACACATGCTTTGGTTTTCAGAAACTGAATAGTACAGTGAATAGATCCCATGTTGAAGGATTCGTCTGAAAACATATCGGACTATTTATTAAACTATATAGGGCATGGTATAGTGATTACCCTACTGTGATTACTGAACCAAGATGTTAACAATATGCTATACAGTTCAGAAAACAACCAATGCTACATGTAAAAGTTGAACAACAATAATTTAAAGTATTTTTCACTATGAGCTCAAGTGACAGCTTTGTATTAAAGGCAAGTTGTTCGCCTGTATCTGGTTTTGTGGCCTGTCTCCTGCGCTTATTTATTCATTTTTGTCTCGAATTTTATTATCCTAATAAACTTTTTTTTAGGCCTAACCCTTCATATCTAAGATAATCTGATTAAAAATGCTTAGTTTGCATAATCTTGTTCAGGACCTCTGTAGCTGTAGGCTACCGTGCACCTGTAGCTTAAGAATGTCCCAAAAATGTTTTCATGCCAGTCCATGAAAGCATGAAAGATTAATAAAATTGTACAATATAATATTACGTTTTAATGTCGACCTATACAGTGCTATATGAGCTGTGGATGCCCATTCACATGCTCCAACGTTCATCGTCGTAACACTACTTCACTGTGAGAATATCCAATAGGGAATTTCTACAAGTGCCCATCGATGTGGCTTCTATGGCGCTGTGCCTGAGCCTACTTAATAAAACAATTAAAGTACAGACCTAATAAAATAATTTCATAGTCCAAACTCTGAAGTGATCAATGTCCCCGAATAGCCTATATGATAAGGTTACAATTCACCAGTGCATGCGTACCGTATGAACAACACCGAATTAGAAAGGTTTTAGTCAGTGGTGAGTAAACCTCCCCGTCAGAAAGCTGAGGCTGCTCATAACTTTTATTTCTGAATGAAGTGATTGTCGTCAGAATATCCAGTTTCACTGTAGAGTCAAGTTCACTGCTAAAACCTGCTATTGTCCATTTAGCGTGCTGCCTCTAAAATCTTTCTTATACGTCTCTGTTTTAACAGTGGTATATTTTACATAACCAGTTCAAAGGGCAGCGTATGTGGTCTTCCCGGGTCATAGGTCAAACGCCCTTGAAACACTCAAGGTCATTTGAGCTAAGCAACAATGGGAAGCCATATGGATGGTGTCAACTCTATCCACATGTGTAGACAGGTCCATAGGGTAATGGGAAACTCGTGTTATATTATGTGACTTGAAAGCATACAGTATGACGCTCAGTGGGCACATAACACGAAGCATCTGGGTACTGGAAACACCATCAATTCAACAAATGTTTCTTTGCTCTCGATGAAATACAACACATTTCACTATGTGTCTAAATGACAAATATGTCGTTTTAACGCTCAGTCTATTATGTTCCTTTAAATTTTATTTTGACATCTACAACAAACCAGGCAAACCTGGTTGGGCTAAAACTCAATATTTGGGAGTCTAGTTTTTCCCGTGCAAGTGCAGAAAGTAGGCCTGCTACCTCTGCCCGCAGGCCTATTGTGGGCCATTCGTTTTTTTCTTTCTTTCTTTCTTTCTTTCTGTCTTTTTAATTTCTTTTTTTCTTCTTTGTCTAAAGTGGCGGGGAAAGGTTTTTTGTGCTTTTCCACAGAAATAAAGAACTTCTTAGAGGGGTCGGCAGACGCGACTTTGAACTTGGATCAGCTCCTGTGTTTCCTGGGGAGAGGGTAGAAATAGTCTTGGAAGAATGGTACACAACGTTCAAGCTGCATGGCTTTCAGCAGAGCCAGGCAGAATTCCCGAGTTTTATACGTCTTCCGCCCTATTATTCACTGCGTCGAACGTTTGGAGGCGAGGGGATAACCAAAGTAACGTTGGTGTGTGTTGGGAGAGGGAGCTTGTGAAACTCGAGTTCAATGACAATGTAAGTAAACTTCCTTTAATGTTGCCATTTCGGTGACCAGCTGTTGCGGATTCGTTGGCTCATAGAACCTCCTGAACCTCTCTAAACCTTAAACTAGAGTGGTGTCAGTTTATAATATTTATATATATTTATTTACATTGACAAAATGGTATAGATTTTGCTATAGCATACACATAGGTGTGCGTTTTTGTGCATGGGAACGTTTGCGCCCTGCATTGGCTGTCTTATTAATTTCACTTCGTAGTATTCTGACACACACACACACACACAGAGAGAGGGGGGGGGGGGGGGGTAAATAGAGAGAGATTTAGGATTATTGCATTATTATTGCAAGTAAGTGTATAGAGAAATATGGAAAGGCACTCCAAATATTATTGAAAATGTTACACAAATGCAACACAAATATGGTAACCGTATGATTTTGTGTTTATTTGTTGTTGTTGTTGTTGTTGTTGTTGTTGTGTGTGTGGGATAGAGAGAGAGAGGGGATAAGTGCGAGGGAGAGAGTACTTTAAATTATTAAACATACATGCTACAGTAGTGGAAACCGGCTGTGACAAACAGTGTTAATGACGGATGGTGGTTATTGTGTGGAATTCCTCATTATGTCGCTATTGTTGTTATAGGTAGTGCCTCAGTTCAGTAGAGAATCTAGAAATATTTAGTATCTGGAATTATTTTATTGATGGATTTTTATGTAGTCTACAGAGAAAGGGAAAAAGAGGCCATATCACTGCTGTGCGTTATTAATTTTCTATAAAAATGTTATAAATGTCGGTATAAGCTGGCTGTAATCCCACGGTGTTATTTAGAACAGTCTAAGATTGGCTTGTGTTGAAAATGCCGCAGAGCTTTGCTCTCAACCCACTGAATTTGGCTACGTAGGCCGACTTTTTTGCTAGATAGGAGGACCTTGCCTGTTTGGACCCCGAAAAGGCAAGTGAAGTTCTCGTAAAAGAAACACGTGCCGGTTATCTATAATTCTCACATCTATGCCACTAATGTGAAAAGGGTATTAACAGAGGCTATCTATACTCACGTTCCCCGTAGTTAAGTAGAACGGCAGTGTGGAATATCTTATATATTTCTGCTACATCTTATCTTGAGCTTAATATGGTATTGGTGTGTCTTCTCTAATGAACCCGACCATAAATCCATTTCCCCTGACTTACCATGAAGCGGGCGACTGGTTTTATTTATCATGTATAGGCTATGCACTTCTATATTAAGATTTCATCAACTGTGTAAACGCAACACACTATAATCACTTGGCCGATGATCATTAACGTATGAAATCAAGGTTTTGGACCGTTATTAAGAGGTTATTTTTTTCGATCTATCAGTCCGCCGAAAAAAGCCTTCCCGAAAAAGTAGGCGGTAATTATGAGTGGAAAATGGCGATCAGCTATTAGCCGCTAAAAGGGTACCAACGATTGGAGGGGCACCTGGGATTGATGAGGCGCAGTGGCCAATGAGACTGCGGCAAATGAATGACCGGGCTCCAGTTAAAGGGGGCGTAAGAGGAGGTACTGCCAGTTCACTGAGAAAGAGAGACCCTCCGAGATAAACACCGAGTAGCGAAAGAAATAAACATTCCAAACCGAGATGCTACAAGGATCCGCATTCTGGGTGAGGAAGAGCCTGTAAGAATATTTCAGTCTCGGCGTGTTTTTTAAAAGTACCTTTGAGAAGAGAAAGCAAAGGGACACAAATCGTTTCATGGGATTTTGCGTTACAAGTTAAGTGCGAGAAAAATAGACGTGCGCAAAATATACATACGTTTTTATACTAGCGGATAATTGCGCTGAAGTTCGCCTGATGAAGTGTTTTCGTGTTTGGAAGTTGGCACTTCCATAACTGCCGAGGCATTTCATTTATTTTGCCACAGACTGAATAGTTGTAGATAGACTGAATCGAAGAGAATTTTCATTTCTTAAGAAATCATGTTACTGGACGCTGGTCACCAGTTCCCTGGGTTGGGAGTTGGCACGTTTGCAAGGCATCATTCAGCAAGCGAAATGCAGGACAGAGATTTGAGTTTAGCACAAAATAGCTTTGTCGATACGGCACACATGGGTGCCTTCAAACTGAACCACGATCTCTCCCCCGGACAGAGCTCTGCGTTCACCTCGCAGGCTCCAGGTTACCCCGCTGCGGCTCTGGGTGCGCATGCAGCTCATGTCACATCGTACGCCAGCTCGCCTTTTAACTCGACAAGGGACTTTCTGTTTCGCAGCCGGGGCTTCGGAGAATCGTCTCCGGCCAGCAGCCAGCATGCGATCTTCGGCCCCACAGCGGGGTCACTGCATCACTCCCATACAGACAGTCAGGGTCACATTTTGTTCCCCGGGATCCACGACCAGCATGGGTCTCACAGCTCGTCAAACGTGTTGAACGGGCAGATGCGACTTGGACTACCGGGGGAAGTTTTCGGGCGATCCGATCAATATCACCAGGTATCCAGCCCTAGGACCGACCCATACTCAGCCGCCCAACTGCATAACCAGTATGGCTCCATGAATATGAACATGGGAATGAACATGGCAGCGCATCACCATCACCCGGGTGCCTTCTTCCGTTACATGAGGCAGCAATGCATCAAGCAGGAACTCATCTGCAAGTGGATCGACCCGGAGCAGCTCAGCAACCCCAAGAAGAGTTGCAATAAAACTTTCAGTACCATGCACGAGTTGGTCACCCACGTCTCCGTGGAGCACGTCGGGGGGCCAGAGCAGAGCAACCACGTCTGTTTTTGGGAAGACTGTTCCAGAGAAAGCAAACCGTTTAAAGCCAAATACAAGTTAGTCAATCACATCCGAGTGCATACGGGCGAAAAGCCCTTTCCATGCCCATTTCCTGGATGTGGCAAGGTCTTCGCACGATCGGAAAATTTGAAGATCCATAAGCGAACGCATACAGGTAATTATTTTCTATTTTTCTAATTCAATTCTGACATTTTTATGTTGTGTTCTGTGGAAGCAATAATTAAAGAAATGGTCGGTGGATAAATATCTGTTTTGAAATATTTTAATGCACGTGGAGTTTTTTGTCAGTTTAAAACGAATATGTTCACAATTACTTTTATATGTTATTTGTTTTCTTAATGGGAAATATTTTCAGATCAAAATGTACAATCGCGTCTTTGAAAAGACTGGTTGGGTAGTCTATAGTATTTAATTTTTACAGCGATCATTCCGCTAATGCGTCTGGAAACGATTATGGCTCGTCTAACCCGGGATAAATGCGATGTTTTGAAACAATGTACTAAATTATGTAACAGACTGTCGAGGGTTTGTGGTTCATAAACTTTAAAACGGGTCAAAGGCGATATGAGGGCTCTGTGCTGGTAGCTCATCGCGTGCGCAGAGAGGCAGTAAATCTCCTCACCGGGTTTAATGTTTGCGTGTGCCTGTGCTTCCCTCATTCAACTGTCTGCGTGTTGTGTTGTGCTAACGTAGATCAATGCCGTTTTTTTTACAAAGTTCACTAACTCAGAGCTCTAAACTGATTATGGTGAAGTCGAGCGAATAAACAATAAAAGCATGTAGTAGGCTACTGTTTACTTTCCAGGAAAGAACGACACGGCCTTTTGTTTTCTCACACATTCCATTGATAGTGTAGGTGCTAGACAGGCTATTACCAGCATTTCACTTTTCGGGTATTTACCATTTGAGTGTTATGGAGATTGAAATGGAGGTTTTCATTATATTAAAAGAAAAAAAATCTTTATACTGTCTGTAGGCTACGCTGAAAAAACCCAATGCCAAATAACCAGTGTGACGTAGACAGTAAGCAACATAGACGTAGCAAGCAACAGCGGCAGTAGTACGTTACTGTTTTAGGTTATAACTTATTTTAAAAGGTCAGACTTTATTTTTTACACGACAACGTTATATATATATTTTTTTTTTCAAAAGACATGTTTCATATTGGGGCGTCAGTGTAGTCTATATGACATAACTGAATTTGCAGTAAAACTACCAATGTTTTCACCGCCCATATTTTAAGATTTCACGTTTCTCTTGAGTGAGATGGCATTACCAAAACTGCATGTGTTAAATTGCATTTATGAATTTTATGTAGTTTTTTTCGGTTAAATTCAATGTGTAGGTTAGCCTAATAGCCTTTACCACCATTTGTGGAGACTTTGGGTTAACGTGGTGATTCAAATTACCCTGCCTGAAACAATCAATACTATAAATACGACGTGCAATCGTCGATAATGAGAATGTATTAATCAAAGTTTATTTCTAATGTAATTAACCCTTTCCTCGTTTTTTGTTATTCAGGTGAGAAACCATTCCAGTGTGAATTTGAGGGTTGTGACCGGCGCTTCGCCAACAGCAGCGACAGAAAGAAGCATATGCATGTTCACACCTCCGACAAACCCTATCTCTGCAAAATGTGTGACAAGTCGTACACGCATCCCAGCTCGCTACGGAAGCACATGAAGGTAAGCCCGCCATTGTAGGCATTATTTCTTCCACAATCCATTTTGGCCTTTAGTATGGGTTACTGTGGTAGGCTACTGGAGAGCCACTCTGGAACACAAGAAATCTAACTCTGTGCATCACTTAACTGTGGCAGTGTTGGGCCAGGACTTCTGGCGGGACCTGCAGATTTGGCTGGTGCTGCGTTTTAAGCATTGTTGTTTCATTTACCAGGTTCATGAATCCTCCCCGACTGCATCAGACTCGTCGCCCGCAGCCAGTTCCGGTTACGAGTCCTCCACACCCCCTGGCCTGGTGTCCCCCTCCACTGAAACGCAAAGCAACAACAATCTCTCGCCAGCGTCAGCGGTGCACAACAACAACGGGCACAGCAGCTTATCGTCCAACTTCAGTGAGTGGTATGTTTAGGACTGTGGCAACAGCGCAAAACCAGTTCAGAAAACAGCAAGAAAACTCAAGATCCTAACAGGCTTGTAAAAAGGAACTAATGTAAAGATACGAACGCTATTACACTAAGCGCTATGACACGACACCATGGAGGATCAGCCGAACAAATTGCGCCAATCATGTATACTCTTTTTTGTAAATAATTAATACACACCCTCTCTCCCAATGGTTGTAATAGATTTTGTCCGTTTTTGGTGTATAGATGTTCCTTCAATGGTAGCTATTTCTCTAACTGGACTTTTTAGTGCACATATTATGGATACAAGTTGTATTATGATGTTAAATATTGTGATCCCGTTGAGGCAAACTGATTGTAACTAAACATCTATAAGCAGGAAGGAGTGCCAAAGTCAACACAACTACGAAAGACACAATATTTGCTTGTGAATGTATATTTTAGTTCGCTGGGCTTAACTTGTGACGTTTTGTGCTTTGCAAGTTTGAATTGTGAAATACTATTTGGAAGATTGTGAGGAAAATAAACGTCGTGCCGTTCAATTTTCTGTAACTACAACTTCCTTTTGTAAATATCGACTGCCATATTTATCCATTTGTAATTAAATTATGGTATTTACTTGCTACAGATGAAACAATATTTATAAAGAATGTTTCTTTACTATAAATATGTACAATTATGAGCTGAACTCGGGCAGTTGTTTTGTTAAGTGTTTTTGTTCAAAGTTTAAGAGGTGTTTTCTCCATTATTGTGATAAGAATTTTACTGCATACAAATATAATAAAAAATGTGTTGCAAGTGTATATCCCTTTTGGCTGGTTTTGTGCGGGAGAGGTAGCCAATAGTAGTGGTGTTGACGTGAGGTGCGAAGCGAAGAGTATAGAAGTTGATTTATTACAGGACTTAAGACAGATTCCCATACACCCATAGCATTTACAAAGGTCTGACCACAACTTAGTTTGCTTGTAAGTAAGTGTGTGTTTGTGTGTTTGTCTGTGTGTGTTTTTGTCCGTCTATGAATCGTAGAAAAAGAGCGATGAGCGATGTAAGCGATTTTGGTGTTTGTACTGCAGCCATAGAATGAATGAAGGTTTGTAAGATTGGTTCCGGAACTTTTCTTTGGTGAGAGGTGTCATTGCAATTGAGTCATATGTCATGTGCAGTCTACTAGGCCTACGAAGAGTGAATAACACCGAAAAGTTTTTAAATATATATGGGAAATGATAACATTTAAGCAAGTTTGCTTTAGATTATGGAGATAGTGGACAGTTATGACACTTCTCCAAAGCTTATAACCAATATTGCCCTGGTATGGGGTTAAGGTTGTCGCCCTAAAACGACTTATGTGCTCTTTGCTTGTGGGGGCAGGTGGGAGGCTGTAGCTATTGTCTTTCTCCGTCTCATTTGTTGAATTTAGGAGCCTTGGTGTGGCATAGGCCAACCCCTTCCCTTTCTGCCTCTTAGACCAAACAGAGTTCAACATCAAGAGTCCATGCACTTGAACTTGACTCAGTTTGCGAGTAGCTGCACATATACACGTTTCTACCACGTCTAGTGCATGTGCACTGTGTATCCAGACTATATCCTTATGTGTCCTATTGTTTTATATTAATGGTAGGCCTAGCACTGAACTGATACACAGACGCAGAAGACATAGGTTAACATCTAACAGTGGATATATTCAGTGGATATTTCAAGGGACAAAATGCCACCCTCAGAGGTTTACTCCGGGACAGTAGAACAGCAGTGAGGAATACCCTCGGGGAAAAAGAAGTACAAGGCAAACATACGCAGCACTTTACGACTTCATGTAACTGGTTGTGGTGTGACAGAAGTTCGCACAATAGGTTAGGTTACTAGGCCCACAGAGGAGTGTGGTCACCCTACGAGTCGCGAGGGCAGCTTCACTTCAAGTGTTGTTTTCGCAGGTTATAATAACATGTGTAATTACTTCAGTTGCATCACCGGTCACGTAAAGTAAAACTGGGAACGCATGGAGCCTGGGGAAGGGGCAGGTACAGTGTCTTTTTAGCCATTGTCTTGGCAAAATGACTGCAGTTCCAACCCGCCGTCCTGTAAGTCCCAATGTTTGAGTTTGTGCTTAGCCAGAATGTACTCACGGACTTCAAACCAGATTTGATGTGAATTTTGTCCTCCGATGTTCCGATGACATTCTGAATTCTTTACAGAATTACTTTTCCATAGAAAAATTAGGTTACTTGATAGTGTGCATTGCGTACACAACTGACCACTATCTGGTGTCTATTTCACTTTATTGTTTCTTTCTTGCCCGTGTAATAAAGAGTTGTTGTCTTCCCGGATTGCGTGTTGACCTGTTCGGAAGAGAATGATATGACCTGTAGGGAGAGTGAAAGGTCAGTTTCACGCAGAGCGTCGATGCCGTTTCCTTAACGGCGCATGCTGTTCTGATATTGATCCATGAAAAAAGACAAAGCAACGAAAAATAAATTTTCTTTCTTGGAGTACAATCTACTCTTTTGACAGGAGCATCTAGATCTAAAATCTTGACATTTTATTAATATTTTTAAATTAACTTTTCCTCTAACTCCAATGTTTGTGAAATTCCACCTTGTAGCCAGTAGTTGAGAATAAGACTTGTATTTCTGGGAAATCTGAGCAGATGTATTAAATCTAAAATTGCTAGGAGTTTCATTGATCTGAGAATAAGCCTCTAAAATAGATTGAAAGGGCAGCTACAGGAAAAGCAGGAGACTTTCTCTCTATTTTTTATCGTAGCAATTATGCTGATGGAATGAACATGCGCAATATGTAAACTAATGAGGTTAACCTAATGCTATTTCATTCACCGGGGTTTATGTAGATTTATGAAGACGTGGACAACCATGGCTTTCAAGAAGCGCATAAGGAAGATTGATTTTCTTTACGGGCTCTTTTATCATGTACACTTTTTGCTTTGAATTATGAGGTTGACCTCGACTGCTGACAACCATGTCTCCTGATAGAGCCTACCTGCAGAGGAAGCATATCACACACACACACACACGTCAAAGCACAACGTAGACGTGAGTTCTGTAAGAAAACATCATCACAATAAGATATGGTTGTTAAAAGTCCTGTACACTATCTCTTCTGTAGTATTTCAGTCTTCACATTCTCCCAGTAGGCCGCTATCGGGGGAAATGGCATGAATAATTCAAACTTAATATGAAATTATACAAAGTATTTCAATCAGTGTTTTAACAGAACAGAGGCGAAAGAGAGGGTTTTCGAATGCTTTTAATAAGTATGGCCCTAACATGTTAGCGGAGTGATTAAAAGTATATAACCTATACAAATATAAATTCAGTTTTATTGTTTTGATTGACTAAGTACAGGCCACTGGCCTTGAGATTACGTGGTACAAATAGACTGAATTGCACTTATAAGACATAGAGAAAGTATTTGACAATTCAGTGCTATTAAGGTAATGGCGGGCTTAATTTTCCGACCGATTTGATTCACACCAGCACACATATCCACATAGGCTACATCACACATCAACGGAGGCTCTCTCTTTCTCGCTCTCTCTCTCTCTCTTCACACACACACACACACACACACACACACACACACACACACACACACATAGGCTACACGTCTACACACACGCACCAGCTACCACCTGCGGCACGCTTCTCACTCCATCTCTCCTAAATAATTACATCTAAACATTTTAAGGTACTGTGTAACATCCGCAGGTGAAGGTTCCATACATTATTGTGCACAGCATTTACACGCTTTGCTGTTTAAGCATATGACTTTTTGCTGCTTATATGTTCACAAACGTATGCGCTCTAATTATTTTGGTTTCATCGGTTACATTGTGATAGGCATTGAGCGAATCATACAGGCTTAAACAGTTTCATGCATACTAAACGGGCTACATGTTAGGCTCTATCTATTTTCTGTGTGGCCATCGATAAATGCGAAGACAGTTGAACACAGTGGAATGGAGTTTCTGATCTCGGCAAATAAGGTCCCCTTGAAGTCCAGCGTCAAACTTGAGCTATTCACTTGATTTTGCATCTGTTAGATAAATGCCTCTGTGCGACTGTGTTTAATGCATTTTAAAAGATTATTTAATAAATCATCCTACACAGGTGAGTTCAAAGACCTGCAGTGTGTATTGCCATCATGATTCAAACGGGAATAGCACATCCCTTACAGTAAGATAAATTGTGAATAAGGGTATCTTCACTTGTCGGCCTAACTACATTGGTCTAGATTCGTATGATTGCTGTAAAATACTCTATAGGCTACCCGTTAGCCTACATTTTACACAAAAAGGCATCGAAATATTCGTTAGCAATTTCTGGCGCAGATTTTCTCACGTATGGCATAGACTGAATTCACTTTACCCTTTAACCAGTCCCAGGACAGACCGAAAATTCATAAAAACAAATACCCTTTATGACATGCCTTACGCTTAGCCGAGATGAATGATTAAGGTTAAACCAAGTTCCAAAGGTTGATGACATTAGGCATAATAGTTTAGTTACTCATAGTTTATATGGCCTGTGCTGCCTGATATGCCTGTACTAGCCTACAATCATTTCTGTTTATCTTACCTTAATGAAATCATTACAATTGGCATTACTGGTGTAGGGCCACGATGGATTTTTAAAATTATTTTTTAATCAGTAGCCTATTGCGAATAGTTCTATATTAAATATTCTGATGGACGGCAATTCATATTTTTTATTTAAGCTAATTCGGAAATGCAGTCTATAATCACAAAAATATTTAAGAATGCATACATTCATTCAATGAATAAAACATCTTTCCCTTTTTCTTCAATGGTGTAAATAATTGGCAAAACACATCCCTTTTATGTCATCAAACTAAAATAATAATAGCTCATATTCCTGCAAATACACGTTTCTAGTGGATTATATAGAGCCTATGCGTGGCCTACCTAAGTATCCACAAAAGACTTGCTCTATAATCCACCTGTTTGTGACAGGTAATTCTGTATGTTAATCTAAAAGACATATTCCTTCCCAAACATATTCCTAGCCTACTCATTTTTGGAAGATATGATATAAGGTAAGATTTTTAAAAAGGATTTTTTTTTGTCTTTGGGGGAGCCTCAGGACATTACGACGACGAGACTCAGCCACTCAAATCAACTCATCACACACAAGCATGTTGAAATGTCTTGCAAAATGGGACTTAGGAAAGTACTGAGTTGATGGACATTATACTTGCTTTATTAGACTATTTAGTGGCTTATAATAGGTTGCTTGAAAAAGACAGACTTGCTGTAGCTTATTAAATTCAACCACTTTGGTGAAAATTACCATCATCAAAAAAGTGTGGCATATTTAAGCGTTTTAATTCACATTTGACAGAAAATGCATGTAAAATGTGGACTACAGTCAACCTAGCTCGCAATATAATGATGCAATTATTTGTAGGTGTTAACTGTTGAACAGCCTATATTATAAACAATTTAGGCTATATAATTTTCGACATTATTATAGGCTGGATATTTTGATGGATTAGGCGGGTAATTTCCCATTGAATCATCCAGATGTTACGTGATACTCTGGAGAGTCGGCTGTGGTATCATTAAACAGCTTGTTTTAGTGTTTAGAAGGCTATGGGAGAAGGTCTGAGCTATTACAATACTGACAAACGACTGTTGGTGAATAATTATTGGTCAGGAAAAATCAACAAGTAGTGTCAGCGTATCACGTACGTAGGCTATTTGTTACATTTGTTCAATTTGTAATGCACATACAGCTATTTTGATTCTGGTGAAAGATTTGCATGTGTGCTGTTTGTAAAGATTTACATGTGTGCTGTTTATAAAAAAAATATATATAATGTGTACTGTGTTTGGCCTAAGCAACAGCAGAGTGTTTGCCAGTGCCAATATTACTCAGTCGTGAAATTACTTGGCTGCCCCACAGAGTCGTGATAGCGCAATAACAAAAGTATGCCTTCCCGTCGTGCGTCACATCGCTCCCGAAACATGTCCGAGGTATGTGGCTAATACATAAGGTCCGGGCTTCGAAGCCAGAACATTATGGTCGCATCAGAGTCAGGGAACCAGTATCGCAAAAATTTAAAAGGAAACATGACGACACATAGCCTGTCCGTCTCCTTCTGACAAAAAGCAGTTCATGTCTAATCTGTACCACAACAGAGACTATTAATTACCAAAATACCATACAGACTATATTTTTAAGATTTTTAAACAGCATTCCTTGTCATATTTCAGCAGTGAGATCATGCACAATATGCGGCGCACAGAAACCCAGAATTTTTACATAGAAATCAAAATATGACTGAAGCAAGACGTCCTCTCCTACAGTACTGTGGGCTTCTATGCCCTTCTTAGGAGTAGTTCCCTCATCCTCTGTTTATGTGGAAGTCTGTGTACAGCTGAGTTTCCTGTGTTTTCTACACTCTTGCCTGTAATGTGTGGTGTAGTAGGCACCTAGCAACGCCCCCTCTCTCTCGCTCTCTCTCTCTCTCTCTCAGCAAGATGAATGTGGACTTGTGAGGGAGCTGCAGTGACTGTCACCTCTGTCACCTCATGGAGAGACAAGCCAAACACACAGGGAGCAACCATGAGGAAGCGGGCATACAGTCTGGTTAATGCCAGGCCAGGACTGTTGCAAAAGAGTGGCACAGACACCAGCAGTTGGTTGGGAGGTCCACGCAGTCGCTCTCTTTCATTCGCAGATTCGCTTGGCAGGGCCTGCATGTGTGGCCAGATAGTATGAGAGTGTTAGAGAGGAGGTTAGTGCACACATACATATGTACATACACACGTATATGAATACAGACATGCACACTCGTGTGACGGGAGGTTTGTACACACATGCACACACACACACTGGCCGGAGCAAGGGGTGGTGTTGCTTTTTTCCCACTGGCTGCTCGGCAGAAAGTTCTCCAGGCGAAATGGAACATTTGGTCAGTTTCAGCCCATCGCCTCAGTCCTGTATGCTCTCTGAATAACCTGTGCTCGAAGCGACGGTGATTTGGCCCAGTGTTTTATGACTCATGTCCTCTGGTAAATGAGGGATTTGGTCTTTTTCTGTCTCTTTCACAGGTGTGTTTTGGAATGTTCTTTCTTTCCTGTTGCCATAGGCCTTAGCCAGCCATTATGGCAACTTGTAAAGGTTGGTGTAAGGCCTGTACTGATAGTACTATAAATCTATTGGTAATTTTCACAGAAATGATATAGAAACATTTTTTATGTTAATGTTGGGTTTATGTTTGTGTGTGTGTGTGTCTTAAGAGAAACACCATAGTGTTCAGTTGAGCCAGTAAACGTTTGGAACCCATTTTTGTTAGCCCTAAATAGAATCTTTTTGCTCTTGCTTGGTTTGCACCCTGTCTGTGACTGTTTATGGGATGCATTTACCTATTAATGTCAGGAAATGTTCAATTCCTCACCACCCGTAAACATAATATCTCACCTTAGTACCTTTGATCTTCAAACAGACCAGCATTCTGCCCCAAGGGTCCATCAGTGTTAAGAATCCTAAGTTCTTAAGGATGGCTTTAATGATGTAATGGAACAGTCTTAACCTTTTGTTAAACTTTGCCATGGAAACTGCCGTAAGGACTTTAGCAAAGCTTCTTGTTGCATTGTTCTTGTTATATTTAGTTTTTGAGTGATGCTGAAGTTTTAATACTTGTTAAAAGTCACAAGTTCAGTGACACCATATGTGCTTCCTTGAAAAAGTCTGAAACTTTCTGAATTCAGAATTTTGTCTCAGAACCTCTGAACATTTGATCAGCTTTACTGAGGTATGTTATGATCTGCAAGGAAATGTATGTATGGTAACGTCATTTTTTTCTGGGGAAAAAAAAACAGTGCCAAATTTAAATTGACCTTCACTGGCTCCTGTCCTGCTGGTGATATGCACATGTATTTGAACAATAGTTTGTCAACAAAACTCCATTCAAAATCCAAAAGCAAACAAGCAAAAACAAAGAGAAAAAAAGAGTGATTGCTAATGCTGACCTTGTGGAGAGACCCTCCCTCTAGGAGTAGCTTACCCACAAGCATTCCAGCACCTGTCAGCTGTTTGTAGTTTGCAGCAACCACCTCTGACAAACTCCCCCGAAGCTAGCCGAGGGAAGCCTTGCGCATTAAACAACGCTTAATTCTGGAAAGGCTTGGCCTGGAATCAGTGGGAGAAATGGCAATCAAACGGAATATGCAACTTTCTGACTCACAGCCAGCCACAGGTTATTAAAACAGAGAGTGAAGAACAGGGCCATCAAATCTGCACTTGTGTTGTACAGACTTTTTTTTATTTATCGGTGTGCTGTAAGTTGTGATGCTGTTGCAGCCTAATTTTACTTTTCCACTCCTGTGGTCCTCTCGAGAGGAGGTCGAGCCCCCTGCTGGGAACTCGGAATGCAAGGGAAATGTCTGGCGTGATTCATGTAAATGCTGCCACAATTTTGATACATTTTCCTTCTGAGTCCTCCACTACTTCTTCAAAACAGTCTCCCAGGTGGAAAGAGGGGGGATATCCATCAGTGACTTATTATCTTCATTTTTTTTTGCCATGGCGTGCAACTTGACGATTCCTTTGGGCACATTTTGTTGGTTTAGTTTATTTTTTTATGGTTTCACTCTTCCTCAGATGCGCCTGTCAATGTATGTCTCACCCCATGCGGTGCATTTTTTCGTGCGCTCCATCGGCGTAATCAGCGACTCAGTCGCTCCGCATTTCAGAGCATGAGCTGGTGGGCTGGAAAGAAGAGAGATGGAGGTGGGGGATGGGGTTCTGGAGATGGGGTGGGGGTAGGTGGGATAATTTGATTGACTTTGAGCATGAAGTTTTCCCGGCTGGAGGCCAAAGGTCCCCTGACAGCAGACGTGCTCATGGTCAGTGAGCTTGTCGATGGCCTGTCAGGTAGCACCCTACACATGTCAATGTCCAGCACGGCTTTACACACAAGACCATAAGATGATCAAGGCTTGCATGGCTGCTGCTGTTGTTGCTGCTGCTGCTGCTTAACTGAAACTTGGCTGCTCACTTGCTTGCTTGCTCCCTTGCACAAGATCCCAAGCCAGAAGAGGCAGGACTGTAAAACTGGCGAGCAAACAAATGGGATGTCAGATAGCATCATAGATAGTGCAGTAGCATACGACATCTGTGTTAATGCAAGTGATGTCTACATGGCTTCACAGACAGCTGGAGTAAGTGCCGACCTATGTTTTAAAGGTCATCTTTCTCCCTTTCCCCCCACCATGTTAGGGCATGGTTTGAGCTTTGCTACTAATCCCTGCCATTTGGCACTGTAACCTGAACCTGATCCATTGTCAACACTGCTCCTTTGCATTTCAAAAGAAAGCAGGCTACTTGTGTTGACAAATGTTGTTAACCTTTTGCAACAAGTATACATACCTGAATGAATAGCCACTCTTAAAGCAAATGTGCATTTTGTTAATGCCAAATGATTATCTTATATGCAAATTAAAGATGAACGTAAAAATGAAAAAGACAGAGTGACATTAGGCAGTAGAATGTTCTCGTCCAGGCCCACAGAGGTACGCCGCATCCAAAGACGTGTGCAGATAGCATGATTCCCCCAATGTTACCCACCATGAGTTAGTGTGTGTTGTGGTGACTAATAACTTTGTCTTTCACAGAACAAAACCCGCGTCAATTGGCGATAGGGACCATGGCTGGGCATTTCAGTACCCAGACCCAACAAGTCATTGATGACTCAGTTATCAACTGCTTTCCTGTGAATGAATATGTCATTGGACGTTATTAATTAGTCAAGTGATGGAAGGAAGTGGAGTAGGACCCCTGTGCTAGATGGGGACAAAACCACTTCTTCCTGTTCTGCTTTCTAGATGGTGTGCTAGTTTTCCCACTTCGTTATTAATTAGTCATTCGTGCAAGTGATGGACCCCCTGCTTGAGTGTGCCTCAGTGTCTGTTCTGCTTTCTAGATGGGAGACAAAACCACTTCTTCCATGGGTGTGCGTGCAGCTTAGTTGTCAATAATGTTGGTGACTTGACTGACATTATATTCACAGGGCCTGGTTTTTGATGCTATATACGAGCTGTTTTAGACTTCTCTGAGCCCAGGGGTAGAGAGAGACAGAGAGAGAGACAGAGAGAGAGAGAGAGAGAGAGAGAGAGACTGTGTGCATGCGTAGTACGTCAGTGTTTGTGTGTGTGTGTAAGGTAAGGAAAAAGAGAGAGAGAAAAAAGAGACAAATGGATTGTGTGTGTGTGTAAGGTAAGGAAAAAGAGAGAGAGAAAAAAGAGACAAATGGATTGAAAGACAGATATATTTATATACAGATAGAAAGACAAAGGGTGATGTGATGAAGATATATATAGAGAGAGAGAAAGAGAAGGAGAGAGAGAGAGAGAGAGAGAGATGGTTCTGGCTTCCTGGTGTAGCGTAGAGAGGTGATGATGGGAGAGTCTTGGGTGCTCACTCGCTCTCTCTCTGCATGTTGCTGTTGAAAGAGAGGTGTCAGGGAGAGAGGTGTGTTTTGACAGCAAGATAAAAACCTACTGTAAACTGAGACATTTTTTTTTATTTTTAGGTCAGACTGCATGCGTTCAGGTGTGGAAGTGTATGTAGGTGAGTGTGTATGTGTATGTGCATGTGTGTCAGTGTGTGTGTATGTGAGACAGAGAGTGTCACTATGCATGTAAATGAAACACAACTGTGAACTAACAGACAAGATAGAAAATGATATTCCACAATGAACTCATATTTGTGTGTGTGTGTGCATGTGGGTGAGTATGTTTGTGTGCGTGAGACACATCTCTCCTGCTACCTTGCTCGTTTCATCGCTGGGACGACGTCTCAAAAGAGGTGTTGATAAGTAAACAGCTCCTGGTTTGAGGGGAAATGGGCGCATTTTGCTTCCCACCTCACCAGGCATATGTTGGGGCCGGTGAAGCTTGTGTATTTGTGTGTGTGTGTGTGTGTGTGCGTGTTTGGGTGTGTGTGCATGTGCGGGGTGCCAGTGGAGAATGTCAGTCTCTGGTGGTTCCGCTCACAGGACTAGGGGAGATCCTCGCAAGCCCTCATCCCTCCGCCACTTGACAAATAAATCAGAAACACTGTTGACAGCTGCTCGCAACGAAGCAGGCGGATAGGGAATTGCATGAAAGCCGCCCATGCTTGTGACAGATATTGTCATAGTGAAATATAAAAAAAGAGGAAGATAACACAAGGAAAGGAAGAAGCTATTTGAAGGTAGAGCGAGCCACAGCTTGTGTGAGTGCATATGTGTGTGAGAGAGAAAGTGTGTGTGTGTTTGTGTGTGTGTGAGAGAGAGAGAGTGTGTGTGGTAAGCATGCACGCCCTATTTTTTCTCCCTCCATGTATTGCTCATTGAACGATACGCTGGTGTTGGATAGAAATAACAACGGCAGGGAAGACACTCTGCGATACTGATTGTGATTTCTTTTCTAAAAGCGGAAAGAGAGATGAAGGCACCCAACTCACCAGCTTATCCCATATTTCTGAAATAAAAACACTGAACAAAAACAACAACAAACAAAACAGAACCAGACAAAAAAAGACAAAGCTTAGACTTAGAGTCCAGCCCAGCCCAGGGTTCATCAGCAGGCCTGTCCCTGTTCCCAGTGTTAATTGAAGAGCCCGCAGTAGGGTTTCCCATGTGGCTAAGGGGAATTATTCAGCATTAACCAGCAGCCTCATGGGAGCTGAAGCTCCCCAATCAGGGAGCGGCACACGAGCGAACTGGGCGGCTGATGAGAGTTATGACGATTATGACATGTCGGCACATGTCTGGAGGACAAGTGGACAGACGATGAGTTAATCAAGGGCCCGGATCAAATGGCCCCCCGACAGGCAGGGTGTCCACCCCCAGACCTGGTGTCAGTCTTCCCTGTCAGCTTCTCCTTATTAACAACCTGGGTGCGACTCTAATGGATTATGTATATATATGTTTTTGCCCTGATTGGCTGAATAATTCATTGTTCCGGGTTAAGTTGGTGATTGAGATATCCACTGCTCTAATGAATCTGCCTATTAAACTGGAATCAAATCATATCTGTGCCCCTTTTGGTAATACCCTCTTTGTTGTAGGTCTCAAATTTTAGTGTTGTGTAAATGGCAATTACTCTCTTAAGGTGCATGTAATGAATAGACATCCTGTGTGTCGTAAATATGCAGTAAGCAAGATTGCGGTCATTGTAAGTACTATTTTCTTGAGCAGTGTATTTAAAAGACATGAGTGCTTGATTATTATAAAATTTTATCAGAAAAATCCCCTTGAGACAACAGATATCAGAGCCAACAGATACTGTCGATCTGCTAACTCCCTCGCCTTGTTAGATGGATGTTAGATATTCTCAAATAGCGTTCATCTACAGGTGAAACCAGCCCAAATGTATGTGAGTAGGGAGCTGTACTGTGTGCATGTTTCTGTATGAATGTGTGTGTGTGTCTGCGTGTGTGTGTGTGTGTGTGTGTGTGTATGTGTGTGCATGCGTGTTTATTTGATCTAAGTTGTGTGTGTATACTCGGCTTTTGAAATCTGTATTCACATAGGCGTGCATAGCTTTTGGACATAGTATTGATTTGCTGTTTGGAGAATATGAGCCACTGATGTTCACTGAAGATGTGAGCTGCAGCACCCGCACACACACACACACACACACACACCCGCCCCACCTGTCAGCACTTTCTAGTGCAAGACCTGTTTCATCAACAGCTACCTGTGTGTCTCTGTGGCGGTGTGCTTTTACTTCAGGTATCTCAGCCCTTCTGAAACAGACCCTCAACCATGTGCAGCTGCCACTCCTCAACACAACTAATAGGTTCCCCCTTTTTACACTCTAGCATATTTATAGCTGTGTGTTGATGTAAGCATAGGAGATTTGCATTTTGTATGAATACTAATGTGTTATCTCCCTGTATTCTAAGCAATGGCAGATTAATTTGACCCCAGAGTTCTTGGAACAGACTTTTTATTTATTGCCTTTCGCAGTAATGTCACAGCATCGCGCTAATTGATCGGGCCTTGCTCGTGTTAATCTGCCGTCGTTAAGGCACAATGCCTCTCTCTCTCTTTCTCTCTCTCTCTCCTCTGCATTAACTTCTGTTGTTTTTCCCCTCACTCTCTCTCCTCCAACGTTGCTAATAAAGCCACCTTCCCTGCTGATGGAAAATTGTCAGTTTACCTCGAGCTACAGGGGGCTTGGCAATCAGGCCTTAAAAAAAGCCCTGGCAGGTTAACCTGCTGTGCTCACGGGTCTCGCGGGACAGCCGACTCCTCGGCAGTTTCGTTTTTTTTTTTTGTCTTTAAACATGCCAAGCTCCTGTTTGCCAATGAGGACCTCGCCTACATAATAGAGTTGTTACCAGCCACTTCAGTTTAACCTTTCAGGACCTTGGAACCAGAAAAAATGCACACGTTTATATAAAAAAGCATTGCCTGCTCTTATCCGCGCATGTGTTCATCACCTCTGTGTTCTCTCACCCCGCTAGCTCTCAAAGATTTGAAAATGCAGAGGTTTTACTCTGTCGGTATAAAACAGCTCCAATCTTGAGTGGAAATTTAAAGAAATTGTAAGTCTCCCCCCATGGAAGAACATACTATATATATATATATATATATATATATATATATATATATATATATATATATATATATAAATTACAATTTGTAGGCTGTTGAGAGTAAAATGGAAAGAGCTTTCCATAGGCAGGTTGTCAGTGGTTGTAGAATAGCCGAGGTCAGTTAACCAGGAGATGTGTACTTCCTCCTTTGTGAAGAATCTCAGAGGCTCCATGCATATTACACAATAGAGTACAGTGAAAGGAATCTTCCCCTCAATGTCTTTTTACCTATGGGCTATTTGGTGAACATTTTGGACCGTTCACAGCTTTTTTGTGAGTACTTCCTTCACAATGCATGTGAGACATTTACATTACTTCCACTCAGTGCTTTAAAGTACTTAAGTCTCATAGAAAAATGTACAGAGCACAGGTAATGCTTTTTTTATCTCCTTTGCCAACAAAATGAACCCCAAGATTATTTACCATGCAGATGAATTCCTTGACATGAAATTAGCATTGCAAACGGCAGTCCTGCCAAAAAAACATTCAAAAATCTGAAATGCAAAACAGAGGTAATTAGAAACCTCACAAACAAGAACACACAGTTTTGTTATGCGTATTGCAAATGGGGTCTGCACAATCTGCTTTGCCTGTCCTCACTTTGTAACCCCATCGCTCACAGATAGTTTACTCTTCCACAGATTGGGCCTCTATTCACAGTGTTAGCTGTACAGTGTGTGTATGTGTGTGTTTGTGTGTGTGCGCACATCTGTGTAGCCTAGTGTAGCTTGCCACAGTGTCCTGGTTTGGCTTGAGGTAGGGCAATGGTGTGGCTCCCATGGCTCTGTGACCTCTGCTGTTACCTCAGTGAATGGCTCATCCCTTTGCCTTAGCTGGACTCTCGCCAGCCAGCTGGATTGAGGCACCAACAGTATGAACACAAAGCTTAGTTAGCTGCTTGTAAGATGACCTGCCACTGGCTGCTAGCTCTGCTTTGGCACCATATGCAGAGCAGTGTGTGTGTGTTTGTGTGTGTGTGTGCTGTGTGTTTTTGTATTAACAGCATGGTCTGAGTTTTAAGTCATAAAGCATACATAATGTAGGTGGTGTCAGTGTCCAGCCCAGAGTGTTTCATGAGTTTAGAAGGTGACTGAGGTGGGGTTCAGGGATTCAGAAGACTTCTGTCACAGTGTCACAGTGATATGGATTGACGTGCTAGCGCTGAACCGTGTTGTTGCATAGCATGCATCACATGTGCTAATGGGATCCCTCTAATAGACTGATCCAATCATTGTTGTAAGAGGATCATCATTACTTATTACCAGGAAATGATAGGATGCAGCCAAGGGAACAAACATACACACATGAACATCCTTAACATCTTAGACATATTTGTTGCCTTCCGGTAGCCTCTCTGTTTTAGTGAGTGTTCAGTATGCATTATTCTATGTCACCACTGACCACCTCCAGTTCCACCTACTGACATGGTGTCCATTTTAGGTTCCATTTCATGGTTCCATTTGGACACCCCCATGTCTGTTTCACTTCCGCTGTGTGTCCTATTGCATGGTTTCATTTTATTTTGTGTTCACGTTTAACCCATCAATCCCAGTGCTATGTATGAGAGCAAGTATAAGGCCTCGGTCTAGTACAAGGCCTGGAGCAATGGCAGAGATGTGCAAGGGAATGATGAGTGGTTTTAGCACCTCTGTGAAAAGGGGGGGAAGTGTCGAACAACAGGCCTGTAAACAGCTCTGCTTCCCTGCTATGTTGATCCAGTTGTTGGTGGTAATTCCCAGGAATGTCTCCCCCGAGTGCAATTGTCAGTCACTTAATTAGCTAAAGTTTTATCACCACATGTTCTTCAGGTGCGTTTTGTGTGTGTGTGTGTGTGTGCGTGCATGTGTGTGTATGTGTGTGTGTGGCTTATTGTTTATTTGTGAGTGACAGGGAAAGAAAGAGAGAGAGAGAGAGAGAGAGAGAGAGAGAGAAATTAAGAGTTAGAGGGAGATTGCTCATGTGTGTGTCTTAACAATGTGTGTATTAAGGTATGCATGTGTGTGCATGTACACACAGTCTGACAGTTTATTTATCCAAGTTATTTGTCTTTCACATGACTGTGTTGGTTTTTCCACACATTGTCAGAGCGACTAACTCTCTCTCATCATGTATTTGAAAACTCTGTTGTTACTCAATCAACATCTTTCCTAAAAAAAAAAAAAAAAAAAAAACGAAACAAAACATTGATAAGCTAATTGGCCCTTAGCTAGCTTCTCTGGAAGGGGCCATTAAATGATGGTGTGAAGTGGGCTAGCTACAGACGACATTGGCTCACTGATGACTGGATAAAGGTGCACATGCATGTGAGACCATAGCAGGAGGTCCTCTCCTCCAAAAACACAAAATAAATAAATAAAAGACAATCATCTTGAGGAGGTATTAGCAAATGAAGAGGTTGCTGCACGTGGACCATTGGAGACATAGAAGGGCTCACCCTTGAATGTATTCTTCTGTTTTTCCTCCTCCAGCTTGAGTGAATTGATATGGAACTCATTGGACCTGGCTTTAATTTGCACGCGGCTCTGACCTGATGCTGTGCAGGGATATTCATTGCATCCCTTTTAGTCAATTCACTTAATTATCCCCGTCTTCCCGGGGTGCCGCCTAGGAGCTGGCTGTGAATGTTGCCTCCTCATTCTGAATGCATAAACAATGTCAGCTGCCCATATAGTCCCCTCTCTTTCTTTCTCTCTCTTTTTCTCTTTTGTTATCTCTCTTTCTTTCTGTTTCTCTATGTCAATATATTCACTTACCGGCACTCTGCATTGGTGAATAATGCCAGTAGAGGATTGTCACGTAACTTAATGTACACAGTCGGCCCCATGGCTGCTAATTAGCACAACCACTCCAGTCAGCTGATGAGGATGATGCAGGGAGAACGAGCAGGGCAACTATGCCCTGCTTCACAAAACAGTTTTTAGCTGTTGTTTTTAAAATATGAGAGGTCTATATGAGTTTGTGTTATATGTTGAAATATAAAAGGCCTATATGAGTTTGTGTTATATGTCGAAATATAAGAGGTCTATATGAGTTTGTGTTATATGTTGAAATATAAAAGGCCTATATGAGTTTGTGTTATATGTTGAGATATGACAGGTCTATATGAGTTTGTGTTATATGGTGAAATATGATAGGTCTATATGAGTTTGTGTTGTTTTTGAAATATGATAGGTCTATATGAGCTTGTTTTATATGTTGAAATATAAGAGGTCTATATGAGTTTGTGTTATATGGTGAAATATGATAGGTCTTTATGAGTTTGTGTTGTATGGTGAAATATGATAGGTCTATATGAGTTTGTGTTGTATGGTGAAATATGATAGGTCTTTATGAGTTTGTGTTGTATGGTGAAATATGATAGGTCTATATGAGTTTGTGTTGTATGGTGAAATATGAGAGGTCTATATGAGTTTGTGTTGTATGGTGAAATATGAGAGGTCTATATGAGTTTGTGTTGTATGGTGAAATATGATAGGTCTTTATGAGTTTGTGTTGTATGGTGAAATATGATAGGTCTATATGAGTTTGTGTTGTATGGTGAAATATGATAGGTCTTTATGAGTTTGTGTTGTATGGTGAAATATGATAGGTCTATATGAGTTTGTGTTGTATGGTGAAATATGAGAGGTCTATATGAGTTTGTGTTGTATGGTGAAATATGAGAGGTCTATATGAGTTTGTGTTGTATGGTGAAATATGATAGGTCTATATGAGTTTGTGTTGTATGGTGAAATATGATAGGTCTTTATGAGTTTGTGTTGTATGGTGAAATATGATAGGTCTTTATGAGTTTGTGTTGTATGGTGAAATATGATAGGTCTATATGAGTTTGTGTTGTATGGTGAAATATGATAGGTCTATATGAGTTTGTGTTGTATGGTGAAATATGATAGGTCTATATGAGTTTGTGTTGTATGGTGAAATATGATAGGTCTATATGAGTTTGTGTTATATGACACATGTGAAAATGTAATGCCATCTTTGATGCCTGCAATAGCCAATGAAAAGAAATAAACGGAGAATCAGGCCAATACAAAAAGTTTGTCTGTGTTATGTTATCCTGCCTATCTCTAAGTCATTGGTGGCTAGCACTGAATTATTAGTATTATTAGTATTTCATAAGAAAAAAAAATCTCTTTTAATTTTTTAAAATTAGGTTCTTTCTCTTTCTCCATTTTTTTGTTCTTTCTTACTCTCCCTCTCTAAACCCTTCATTTTGATGTGATCCTCATATTTCCCTGGTGTCTCTGGTACAGCTCTTTTTCCCCATTGCTTTTTGCTCCACTTATTTAATTATTTACAGACAGGTTTATGCAGCTAACCATCTCTATGCTGTTCTGGATATTGTCTTTGGACAGCTCAGGTTCCTTGGTGTGGCTGTGTGTGTGTGTGTGTGTTTATTTGTGTGTGTGTGTTTGGCCCAGCTCCCACTAACAAAAGCAGTGCTAATATGGAGGTGCTGGTGGAGGCCAGTGGTCCAGACGGGGAGCCCAAGCTGTGCGCCTGAAAGAGCCCAGCCTCGCCTGCTCCAGCAGCTTAAACATACCCCCGATGCAAAGCTCCGCAAGAAAGGCCCCAGCACTGCAGAGAGAGAGAGAGCTGTAGACAGAGAGAAACAGAATGATTGATATATATATATATATATAGATATATATATATATAGATATATATAATTATAGAGAGAGAGAGAAGGGGAAAAAGGGATTGAAACAAAAAAAGCGAAAAAGAGAAGGAGAGCGCTTGTTTGATATTGCACATTAGCTGGTGTTTTTTTGCGGTTGGTGTTGGGCCGTGAATGCGGGCCGGGACCGGGGCCGGCAGGCGAGCCGATATCAAAGCGGGGCCCCGGCTGTGCCACTGGCTGCTGCTGCAGGTGGCCTCAGGATTCAGTCCTCGCCATAGGGAGCTCCAGAGAGCCGGCCCCTGCCCAAATATGAACCACTGCAGGAGTAGAGAGAGAAGGAGAGAGCGAGAGATGGAGATGGAAAGGAAAGAGGATTGGGAGGGAGAGAGGGATGTAAGGGAGAGAGGGAGGGAGGGAGGGAGTGTTGCGCGAATGCTGGTTTTGAAAAAGAAAATGAAAAAAAATGCGGCTTGTGGCTTGAGTGCAGGAGTGCAGTAGTTTGGGGTGGATGCGAGAGGCATGAAATGGGCAGACTGGAGAGGCCTGTAGTCTGAGCGGAAGCCTCCCAGGCACCAGAGGAGAGCCAGCACTAACACATGAGAGGAGGATTTGAAAACATGGCTCCCGCGCATGACTAGAATCACTGTCAATACATCAGCCAAAAAAACTAAATAAAACAAAACAACTACATTTCATCTCGGAATAATGTAAGAAAAATGAGCCCGGAGTCCAACACCTTCTGCTTTGTCATCCTCCTGCCTTGTCTTCGCTCTCTTCCTGTGGCTTTGTAGATGAAGTGCAGAAGACAGACGTGTGTCTATCTTGCTCTCTGCAGTGGTGAGATGTGTGTGATTGTGTGTGTGTGTGTGTGTGTGCGAGCATGTGTCTGTGTGTGCAAGGAGGAACCTTTGCATATGGAGGCATATAGATTATGGGATGGATGGCGGAGAGGAATTAATTATTTAACAAAACAGGAAACAACAAAACCCCAGTAGGGGGTGGGGCGGCACAAGGCAGAATGGGAATGGGCTCATGTTCACTGAGATTACACCGGCTGGGGCAGGAAAATGCCCACCAAAATGTGCAAGGGCTTTTTTTATATATTATTATTCTGCTGCTACTGTCTCTCTATGAATATTAAATGTGTTGAATTAACACACACACAGACAGACACAGAGATACACAAACCCCACAAAGACAGACAGTGGTGTTATGTTGATAAATAAGGTTTAGAAGAAGTCTTTGTATGACCAATTGCTTTAAAGGAGACCATACAAATTAAGGTTTGCATGCTTAGGATGTGTTCAAAATGCCTTGCACCCCATGGGGATGTGCCTTAAAGTATTGTTCCCCCTTTTCCTTGTGATTAGGCTATCACACACCACACGATAACCAAAACGGATATTTGTGTGTCCTTCTGTGGAAGCGTCCCCATTTTTTAGTTTCTGGTTAAGCCGAAGCGACCATTTGTTCCAGATTTTTTCAGATTCCATTACCAGAGGAACTTTTTCTGGGTGAACAGAGGGATATTTCTGGGTGAACACTGGACTTTCAAGAGTGTGTGTGTGTGTGTGTGTGTAATTCTCCTTTCTGTGGTGACACGAAGAGGCTTAAGGAGCCAAATCTCTCCATTTTTTTTTTTTTTGGCAGAGTTGCTCACGAAAAAACTTGACAGCGGCCAGTGGTTAATTAGGGTCAGTCATGTTAATTGTGTGCTGGAACCTGATGTCATATCAATCTCTTAGGCTGTGTGGCCACAGCTGTGCCTAGTTAGCCAGACAATGCCACTGACAGTGACAACCAAGGTTATTATTTCATTATTTTTTCTGCACCAGAGCCATATTTTCATCTCGTTGTTTTGGTGAGAGAAAAAAAAGGATCCAAAAAGTAAGCGGTTTTATACTGTTCTCCAATCTGTGATCTTTTGTTTTTGTCTGATTCACTCAGCGTGGAGATTCTGGAGAAACACACACGGGTCTTTGTGTGCTCCGTCATGCAGAAGTGACTTCATTGTTTTGCTTTTTCTGTCTTTGACTACACATATGTGCGCTTCAAAGACGCATTCTGAAAGGAGACGTCTCCGAGTTTTCTCTCCTTCGTTTCAGTAGTCCCCTTTTGCTCAAAATCCCTTAAGAAGATGAGCCATGTTAATATTTTCATGATGACTCAAACAGTGGTAGTAGTAACTGCTTTTTTTCATTGTGTTAGACTGACTGGATAATAACATCACATAATTAGACATCGCTTTGAAGAAGTCCACAAATGTGAGCTGCTTATGCCGTCTTAAGCATATTAAAAACTGGAGTAATGATTTTTATTTCGGACATCCTTTAATTTTGTTTTTCGTGTGGGTGGCTAGTTGAAGCCGAGAGTGTAGTGAAACCATACAATATCACACAAGGTAATTTACAAAGCCAATTATTTATCCTGTTTTTGTGTTTTTAGATCTAAAAAATAACTTTTATCATGCTATTTATAATCACATTATCTCCTCATCAAAAGTAAAAATATATGTATTTTTGTGCAAAGACTTCATCCAACTTCCATTTATTGTGGCTGGCTGCATTTTGTCCTTAGTGCCAGGATTGTTATATTACTCAGTGGCAGATGGTCCTCATTATCAGGGGTCACACAAACTGTCTATTAGGTTCTTTAGAGGGTGACAACTGTGCTTTATATAGCATCCTTTCCTAATAGATTTCGTTTGGATTATACAGCTACTAGAGTTTATACATCAGACCAGGAATGTGCAAGACCAGAGTCTACTGATAACCTTTTCGAGTCCACTTTGCAATTTTAATCTGTTCCAATTAAATATTAACTTAAGTATTTAGCAGACGCTTAGCAGAAGTTTTTTTTTTTCATGTGTAGGATAGTGATATTTTGATGATGGTTAGCATACAAAAAGGAATAGGGAAAAGGAAAACAGAAGTTTTTGATTGTAGTTAAGTAGACACAGATGGTCTCTGGATTATTCTGTTTCTTTGTCACTCTCTCTCTCTGTTTAACCCCCCCCCCCAAACACACACACACACACACACACAGATAGATAGATAGAGAGAGAGAGAGAGAGAGAGAGAGAGAAAGGCATAGATGAGTGCTAGATTTTACGGCCCCTGCTCTAAACATAGGATGTAATACCTGCTCGGTGCATTAACCTTTGCAGTGGTATTTAATTAAGGGTCTAAAGGGCACCTGACACCTGCACCACCTCTTTGAGTGCAGCCACTGCCACAGCCACTGCCACAGCCAGGCGAGCAAGCAAGGAGCGCCGGGCGGGTGTGTGGCTCACTCGCTCGCTCGCTCACTCGCTCGCTCGCTTGCTCTCTGGCGGAGGGAGGGAGGGAGGGAGGGAGAGACGGCAATTAGCATGACCTTAAAAAGCAGCACGGCCGACCAGCCCACCCCCCACCTTTCCCATGCTGTGCAGTGCCCTGCCTCCATGCACCGCTGTGGCATCCTGAGGCCAACATCCAGACTGCCACCACCACCACCACCACCGCCATCACTGCCGCCCCTCACAACCGCTTGCGCCACCTACACACAACCCCCAAGCCATCCTGCAGCCTCACTCGGGACCCTCAGAGGGGTCACCCGGGGGGTCTTGGAGGTGCTCAGAGGGACGTGGTGATGATGGTGGTGGGGTTGCAGGTTTATGCATGTGTCCTAACCCTGAGTTAACACCACTTGAGTGGTGGGATGAGGAGAAGCGAGGGGAGGAGAGAAGGGGAGACGTCTCGGGCCCTGTGGCCCCCCCTGGCCCTTTGGCTCCCTGTGTCGCGCCTCTGTCGCCCCCCCTGACTGAACTAATCAATGGCAGAGGACCAATGTCACTTCCACTCTTTCCTGGCATTTCTGTGTTTTAGGTTGACCTGGAAGTGTGTGTGTGTGTGGAGGAGGCAGATGCCTTCATGATGTTAGCAGTCTGGCCCTTCTATAGACACCCCCCTACTAACACCACCAACACCACCCTCCCCCCCAACCATCCCCACCCACCCCAACCCCACTCTCAGTAGGGGGTCGGGGGCGAAACCAGCAGCACCAGTAGCCCCGTGGCCTGGCAGGGTGGGATCATGCTGTGCTAATATTTTTGTTAGCTTGAATGGGTCGCTGACACAGTGTTTATCTGGACTGGACAGTTGTATTCGCATCGAATCAATACGAAGTGCATGTGGGGGTGGGAGGGTTTTTTGTGCAGGGGGGTGGGGGGTGGGTGAAGTAATGATTGAGGAACACAGGCCTGACAAAGACACTAGCTCTCCATCCTGTCCAGAGACAAAGTATGTGTGTGTGTGTGTGTGTGTGTGTGTGTGTGTGTGTGTGTGTGTGTGTGTACGTGTAGTTCTAGGTGTAGTGAAGTGTAGGAGGAGAGGATAGTAAGGAGGGATAGAAGGAGAGAGGAGGATGAGAGAAAAGAGGTAAAAGAGGAATACTTGTCCTTTTTGTCAAGGTCCAGGTTGGCAGTATTGCCTGTGACCTATGAATGTGATTCTGGTTGGGGTAAAAAGGTGTTCTGTTCACCATTCTGCTGGACACATAGCCCTCAGCTAAAGTGCGATTGTAACCCTGTGACAAAGACTTTTGTGTAAACACTTAAAATGAAGTCAAAAAGACTGTGCGTTCTTCTTGTTGATCTGGTAAGCTTGGCTGTTGGTGCGGTGCATATCAAATCACCAACACACACACACACACAGGCACATGCACACACACACAGTCATGCACAAATTCGATGCAGGCTTTGATCTTTTCTAGGAAACCCTCAAAAAAACGTAAAGACGAGATTAACAATGTTTGAGAAACAGACACACAGCAGCATTGCCGATTTTCTCTCTCTCTCTCTGTCTCTCTCTCTTTGTTTTCTCGGGTGGCTTCTTGCTGGTGGGCGCCGAGGGAAACGCTAATAAAATATCATCAGAGCTAAATAGAAGTTAAGTGGAGGGGAAAGAACTGAATATTCACGTGTGGGTTTTGGCATAACAGCTGGAGAAGAGAGGCTTCAGCTCATCACACGTTGGCCCTTCTTCCCCTCGGCGCAGACAATCAACAGCTTTGGTACCTCTGCTTTAATTGAATTAAGAGTGTGAGTGCCAGACTAGAAAACTTCATTTGCACACCGCATTCTGAAAAGAAATAAATAAATAAACAGATGAATAAATAAATAAATAAATGATAACAACAAGATGGGGGAAATAATGACAAGCAAAGGGTCAGTGGAATCAGGAGGGTGGTGCCAATTAGCTTTATCCAAATAATTAGGAAGCTGACCCCCCTTGTCCTCCAGACAACCCGGCCTCATGTCCAAAAAAAAGTGGACAACAGCACAGAAGGGTGTGAGGTGTCAGAAGAATCAAACAGAGAACAGCATTCACATCCCTACCACACAGAGACCTGTGGAGAAAACCCACAGGAAGCCTCCCCCCTTGTCCCTACACTACCCTACCTTGTTGCTAGCCCTAGCCCCAGCCCCAGCCCCAACCCTAGCCCTAGCCCCAGCCCCAGCTCCAGCCCCAGCCCCAGCCCCAGCCCCAGCCCCAGCCCCAGCCCCAGCCCCAGCCCCAGCTCCTCCCCTTTTGGTCGGCGTCTCCTCACAGAGAGCCTGTGAGCGGGACAAGCAGGAGAGAGTGAGTGTGTGTGTGTGTGTGTATGTGAGAGAGAGAGAGAGAGAGAGAGAGAGAGAGAGAGAGAGAGAGAGAAAGAGAAAGAGAAAGAGAAAGAGAGATGAGAGTGCTGCCAAAGATGCTGATGCTAAATGTATCACTAACACACACAAACACTCTCTCTCTCTTGCTCTCTCTCTCTCTCTGTGTCAGCCTGTCTGGCCTATCTGAGCCATGCTGGGGTCAGATCAATTGTGGGGTTTTTGTTTTTCTCTCTGTCCCTCTCTTTCACTCCCTCTCTCCCTCCCTCCCTCTCTCTCCCTCTCTGTGTCTGTCAGCCTTGCTCTTTAGGGAGGGTATTCCTAATCACAGAGACAAAGAGCCAGCTCTTCCCCTTAACACACACACACAGACACACATACGTCTGTTTCACTTGATGAGTGTATTTATTATTTGCTTGAAAAATGTAAATGTAAATCATTTGATGAAAAATGAGAAGAGCATGAAAATCCTCATTCTGTGTACAGAGGTACCAATTGTGCTTGGGGACTTGATGATTCCCATGACTACTAATAAGCACATTTATGCATCTTATGGACGAGATTCGTGGAACACTTACTAATACTAAACACACCATGGCTTGATTCAGTCACTATTTTGTGTTGGACAGGGAGCCCAGTATCATTGGGAATAGGATTTGGGAATGTTTAAGCCCACGAGTGAAGTGATTTCTGTGTTGTCCGAGCCAATGACTGCAGGTGTCCCTCAGCTCTGGCTCTGCTCGGCAGGTGTTAAATGTCAACGGAGAGTGGAGGAGCGATGAGCATAAATCTGCTCTCTCCCTCTCTCTCTCTTCATCCCTCTATCCCTCTCTCTCTCTCATCTTGGCCTCCATACTGCCACAGGTCAGCTGCCATCACTGCTTCATTTTCCCTCTGGCAGACTAAAGCCCAGTTGTTGCTACATAGGTGTTGCCTAGAGTGTTATAATTCCACTGTAAGCTGCTTGGGATAATTCGTCCCTCTGAAGCACTCGATGTACATTCACAGATAAAACAACCAAGGGCTGCCATGCAACTAGAATGACAGTCTCTTGTAACAGCTGGTTTGTCTCTTCAAAAAAATAATGGTAGTTGAATGTCAGTGATGTTTCCATAACATGTTATCACATGTATGGACTACAATAAAGTACCTATATCAGTCCTCGGGATACATTTTTGCTATTCTGATAACATAGCATAGCCAATGCCTTTTCCAGACAGTTGCCTTCTGGCTAAATGTACATTCATGGCCATCGATTTGACAGCAGAGTTGCTGTGCATGTGACGACCTGACTTGTGAATGTGCAGCCCACCATGTCGTCCTGGGCAAAGCCGCTGCCATTAATTAGGATGTCGTATGGAGCGGGCGCCCCACTCAGGGAAAGCCATTGAGTTTTTTCCGAGCGCGCTCGTGCTGTCGACCAGTGCTCTAATGAGGGCTTAATCTTTAGGCTCGCCGAGGTCAGAGAGTCAATAGCACGACTGGTGACCCGGTTGCTTCCACGCTGGTGCCACAACAACTAGCATAGCATGAGAAAGAGGGAGAGAGAAAGACAGAGGGAGAGAGATGGGGGAAAAGAGAGATACAGGGAACTGTCGTTCATCCCAAAACAGCAGTCCCTCTCGATGGTTTTCAGTCGCCATTGATTAACTTTTGAATCTCGTTTGCCATTTTGCTTGTCCAATTTGGCCGCCTTTTTTGTTGTTGTTTTTGTGTTTCATCCGGGTGTTGATTTCACCCGATGTCTTAGCGCCCCAGCGTCTGGTGGAGGGACTGAGGGGAAGCTTCTCTCTGGCGCAGCTAAGGCTGGTATAGGCTGTGCTCACCGGGGGCCTCATGGCCAAGGAGACCAGAGGAGGTTGGAGCTAAAACTTAATGAGGCTGCATGCGGGTGGATTAGGCTAGCTGAGGGGATGCCCTTTCCACTTGTGGGGTAATTTAGTGGATTCCAAGTCCGTGTGGAGGATGTGTGTGTGTGTGTGTGTGTGTGTGTGTGTGTGAGTATGAGTGAATCTGGGGGTGGGGTTGGGGGTTTGCTGAAGTAGAAAGGAAAGCAGGTTAGGTCCCAGGTGAAAGGCAGTCCCGGAAAGCCTGGGTTAGCGCTCTTAATTGATTTAATTCCAAGTCCCAGACACAGAGAGGGAGAGAGAGAGAGAAAGATGGGGGAAGGTTAAGAAAAGAGAAGGAGAGAGAGAGAGGTTGAGAGCCAGATCTGCATGCTTTCTCAGCGAGCCGCTCCGATGCAAATCAGTGGTGTAAATCTCACCAGGGTGGGGAGAAGCTTCCTACTGTTGAGTAAAACAATTAAGGGGGGGGAGGTGTGCTGCTGTGACTGTAAGCCAGCAACACTGTGGAGAGAGAGAGAGAGGAAAAAATGAGAGAAAAAGGACTGAAAGGAGAGAGAGAGAGAAAAAAAAGAAAGATGCAGGGGTGACAGAAAGACGGTGTGTGTGTGTGTGTGTGATGTTGAGTGTGTTTTAGATATCACCGTGTCCCCAAAAACAAATGATGGCGGCTGTTAGCTCTGGTCATGTTTTCTGCTGTAAAACATACATATAACACTCCAGGTAGCCATACAGATATTTCCCTTTTTCTTTTAAAATAAATCAAATTATATTTTATTTCTCATTTTATTTCTTGGTGGGAAAATGGGCATCTGCAATAATTACTTCTTTGTCTTCAGGTTTTAACACACCTTGTAAACTCCTTAGACCTGAGATAATCTATCTGCAAAGCTGTTATGAGACACACTCACTGGCATTGTGTGTGTGTGTGTGTGTTTAACAGAGGATTTATCAAAATGTTAATACAGTGGAAAGTATTTCACAAACGGAAAATAACTGACTGACTGGCTTATAGAATTACTGGTGTAATGAAGGAGAAAAGTGCTTTCCCAAATGCCACATGAATAGGAGCCTGGGAGAAGATTTTTTGCATTCTACCCAGTGCAATATTGAGAGGGGCCTTATCCTCAATATGTGTGTGTGCGTTTGTGTGTGCGAGCTGCGTGTGTGTGTATGTGTGTGTGTGTCGCGTATGTATGAGTGTGTGCGTTTGTGTGTGTGAGTGTCGTGTATGCGTGTGTGTGTGTGTGTGTGTGTAAGAGAGAGAGAGAGAGAGATTCTGTATGGCCAGTGCTGTAGCAAGTACTCTTATTCCTCTAGCTTAGGCTAATCCCATTTCACATCTCAACTATGGCTTTACTAGTGTTATCCGTCTCCCACCCCTCACACCACCAAAGCAGAGGAGTGAGTGTGAGTGTACCAGAGAAGCCCTCCAGCCCTCCATCCAGGCAGTCACCCCCCCCCCCCCCCCCACCCACCCAAATGACATGACAGCTCCAACCTTAGCCTTCACCCTTGCCCCCTGACCTGACCCTTCCACTGTGTCGACGCCTGAGTGAATCGCATGCAGTGGAATGCCTTCCCTCCAGGCTGGTCAGAAGCACCTGTGCACAGGTCAAGTGCCCTTTTACTTCAGGGCCCCGGGGCCTGTGGAAATCCTCTATGACCTGACGTGTTTTCAAATGTTAAAAGTAAGAGGGGATGTCTTTTGTCAGCCATTGTTCGCCCCATACAAAAACCCTTCACACAGGCCTTAAAGGGCAATGAATAGTCAGGTAGAAATGGGAGCCATTGTGTGTTTTGGTCGCTAATGGCTCTTACCTTGTTATCTGCAGCCCATTATGTTAATAATCTGACATCATCTTCGTGCTCTCTGTGTGTCGGCTTATTCTTATGCATGAGCGCTGCTTTGTCGCAGCCTTGATTTCCTCTTAAAGGGGGCTATCCTCGGTAGGAAAAGAGGTATACTTACCCCCGTGACTCCAGGGAATTCAGTCCTCCCCTCACCAATTCTCACCTATTTTTTGTTTGCCGTCTCATGCGATGCGTATGTCACAACATTTATGCGTGTTACTTTTTTACTTCAATTTAGGATGTGTGAGCGAGACACCTGTCCGGAAAAAAGAGAAATATTAAGATAAGGCTGTGTGTGTGTGTGTGTTTGGGGAAAAACTGGGGGAAAGCTGGTCCCCCCCTCTCTCTGCAATTGTGAAATCCTTCCTCCCATCTAAGCTGATGGCCATTCTCTACAGAACAAGCAGAAATCACAAAGCAAGTGTGATTTTGGCTTTTAATTCCAGGCCTGGAAGTTTCCAGCTGCTTGCATAATTAGTCCCTTTAAAGAGTAAGAAAATGGCAGGTTAATTCAAACGCAGGTTGTTTTTTTTTCCTTCTTTTCTTTCTTTTCTTATTCCTTCTCTCCTCTCTTTCCTCTCTCCTCTCTGTTCTCTGTGTCTCCTCATCTCTCCTGCCCCCTCTTTATGCTTAAGCAAGGGTCTTTTTCTTCATTTGTGATTTAGCTTTGCCATGCTGTGGTTGGGAAATAATAATACCAAAAAAAAAGAAAGAGAGAACGAGGGAATGAAATAAGGAAAAGAAAAGAAAGAAAAACTCCTCTGTCCTCCATCCACCTCCTCTACTTATTCCTCTTAGCGGTCCTTATTCTAGGTGTTGTTGTGGTGGGCGGCTGCACCTTGCACACACCGTGAGGAACAATGATCAACTGCTCCCAGGTCCTACAGCCCCCCCCCCCACTCCCCCCTCTGTCCCAGGACACACGGCGATTATCATGCAGGGCCCTCTAGGAGAAACAAAGGGTCCTGATGGGCTTTGTGCCTCCACAGGACCCCTGGTATTGTTGTTTGGGGATCCCACCGAGTGTTTGCTCTTGGGCCCATTTCTCGTCTTCCTTTGGTGGTGTGGTGGTGGTGCTGGTGGAGGAGATGGAGGTTTGGGCATGGGCTGGCTGAGAGTGATTGGACCCAAGGTGGAGCAGGAAATGCAATTTGGTTTTGCTGCACTCTTTGGGTTCCTTTTTGTGGCAGTGGAATGCCTTTGTGTGTGTGTGTGTGTGTTCTGTGTGTGTAGTCAGTGGTCACAAAAATGAGATCATTGTATGTGTATGTGTGTGTCCTTTTATACCACACTTATGTCAATATGGATAAGATTGCTGTGTGTGTGTGTGTGTGTGTGTGTGTTTTGGGTGTATGAACATGTGCATGATAATTCCTTGAGCTTGTATGTTAGCATAGAGTAAGTGTGCCTGCCGCATTCAAGCACAGATTAAGTATGCATTAGGCTCTGTGTGTGTTTGTGTGTTTTTCTACATTCCAAAGAGTGTGTGTGTGTTTCCCCCATGCCATTGTGTGTGTGTGTGTGTGCTTGTCCCTGCGGAGCTGTAGTCCAGCGTTATTGTTCGCCCCTGGTGATGGATGGCCCACCTCAGCCCACTGACTTTAGCCCCTGCGGTAGCTTAGGCCTGATCTCTGCACTCAATGGACCTGCTTCATATTGTGCTTGTCCTCCGCCACAATGGCCCACCAGCAGGTCTGACACTCATCACCTGTTAGTGTGGGGGGCTCATTCGTATGAAAATGGGGCTCATCCAAGGCCCCGGGGCCCTGGACTGGAGGTGCATTAGTACTAGTGGCTACAGTGGTGGTAGCGGCAGTGTTGGCCCCTGGATGTTTATTTGAACAATGTTCGTCAATGGAGAGTGATGGGAGCTAATGGACAGGCCATTCACAGTGTACCTTTAGCCAGGGCACTTTACGAGTGGATATCCTGGGGTATGTCACGTTTGTTTTTTAATGCGCATTTAAAAAAAAAAAAAAAAAAAAAAATTATTTCTTTTCTTAGCGGCTACTTGGTTGGCACTTGGTTTTATGCAAGCTGTGTGGAATAGAACTGCTGTTGAGGCCAGAGTGAGAGTGGGGTTGTGTCTGGAATGTTGGCTGGCGAAAATTTGCGCCTCTTTAAAATAAATGGAGCATCACCCCAACAATTTAGGCCTCTCCTCTCCTACATGCCTTTTGGAGTTTAAAGAGGAAGTTTCCGTATGACTCGTTCATCGTTGCTTGAGCTCTTGGAAAAGACTTGCAGAGGATTTCCTGAAGGACTATTATTTATTGTGGGGCTTTATAGGGCTTGTCTGATTTCTGAATTTGTGTTAAGCAATCAAAATGCCACATATTATTTCACATACTATTTACACACACACAAGGTCACACACAGAGTCAGACACACAAAAAACACATACGTTCATATAACCTTCCCACAGCACAATAACACATCTAACCACACACATACACACTCACACACACACACCTATCCCGACACTAACTCATACAAGCACACAAATTCAGCCCCTTCCCAGCGCAGTTCCCATGTCGGAAGCGTCACTTTTACAGTTGAGTCAAACACTAACGTGATGGCAGTGCAGGGGCCCCTTCCTAAAAAAAAGAAAGATAAAAAAATCAACATCTGCTCATAATTGTCCCCTCGTCGGCACACGGCACACGGCAGGACTAGGAGCCGGGGCCTGAGACGCTGGTGACAGCTCCCCACCGAAACCCCACCCCACCCCTTCGCTCCTCTGCTCTCCTCGCTCCGCTCCTCTTCTCTCCCTGTGTTGGGCTGGCAGATGCAGAGGTGTCACAATGTTGATTAATTGTTTACGGTCACCTGTCTGCCGCGTCCTTCAGCGCCAGGGGGATAAGAGAGAGGGAGGGAGAGAGAGAGAAAGAAAGAAAGAGAGAGAGAGAAAGAAAGAGAGAGAGAGCGGTGGGTGACAGGAGAGGGGTGCTTGGTGCTAGCGAGGGGTCAGTGTTATCTTCAGGCGCTGTGTGTTTCGACAACAGTGCAGACGTGTTAAACATGGGTGTGCTGAGCCTGTGTGTGTGTTTGTGAGGGAGGGTTCTCTGTGTGTGTGTGTGTGCGTGTGTGTGTGTGCGCACTTGGGTTGGTTTGTATGCATTGTGTATTGATGTGTGTGTGTATGTGTCTGTGTGTGTGTGTGCACATGCATGCGTGCGTGCATGTGTGTGTGTGTTTTTTCGGCAGCTTTCCTGTATTGTGTATTAATGTGTGTGTGCGTATGTTGGTGTGTGGGTGTGTGGGTGTGCGTGTGTGTGTGCATGCCGCTGTGTCTAACCGCTGGTGTTTTAGAGTACGGGCATATCAGCAGGGTAATTAAATCTTTTTAGATGAGGGAGAAGCAGGTTTTTTTTCTCTGCCTAAAATTAAGTGTATTTTGTGCAACTTTTTCATATTCCTGCTGGGAAAATTAGCATCCTAATGAGAGTGTTGTTTACTCAAAAACATGAGGGGGATTTTTTGGGGGCCCACGGTGTTGCAATATATAGGAATCCCTAATTTCATTTTTTAAATACACAGGCAAAAAAAATGGCATTTTAAAACATATAGACAGAAGTGTAGAGGTTTGTCCTTTGTGTTAAAACATCTTCAGGATTATTTTAATACATACAAATACAACCGGTATGAAATGCACAGAATTTC
>JAIFZK010000228.1:97500-115000 GCA_027481765.1 Tenualosa thibaudeaui | reverse complement strand
AATGCTTTGTGAATTGCTCAGCTTGCCTAATCACATTTAAATGAGTTCAAGAGATGGGATGAAGTAGTGCATAGACACTGAATGGAGTCATAGTCTCACAAACAGACTCACAATGTCAGCTCAGCTCAGATGCAGAAATTACATTTACACTGGACTCTCTCTCTCGTTCTCTCTCTCTGTCTGTCTGTCTGTCTGTCTGTCTGTCTGTCTGTCTGTCTGTCTGTCTGTCTGTTGGTCTGTCTGTGTCGGACGTGTTCAGATCATTTTGTGTTTTGTAGCGCATACTCATCAACATGTCAGGTAGCAATTAACCATTTTCTCTGCCATGCTGGTCCAAACCACACTGACACACTGAGCAAATTTGGTGTGTGTGTGTGTGTGTGTACATGACAGGACAGACAGCCTGGAAACACTGTTGTGTTCATCTCCGCCTCACTCAAACAAACACAGATTAGCTTATGCTCAGACTTAGTGTGTGTGTGTGTGTGTGTGTATGTGTGTGTACTTCATGGTTCCCTTCACCCCCTGCACAGGAAATGGAGGGAAGCGAGGCGACTAAACAATTCATGTGTTTCCATCCCCTCTCTCTTTCAAACACACACACACATATACACACACACACACACATATACACACACATAGACACACTCCCCTTTTCTCTCTCACCCTCTCCATCTCCCTCTCTCCCTCTCCCTCTCTCTCTCTCTCTCTGGGGTGAACGGGAGTACCCAGCTGCCATCTGATATGCTTGAGTTGTAAAGTTAAAGCCTTCATTATCTCGGCGGGCCACAGAAGGTGTCACCTTCATCGGACCTGACACACACTCTACTCAAGCCATGGGGGCCTAGAGCCCCACTTCAAATTAATCGCTGCCAAGAAGCCAAGGTCAACGGCGTGCCCCCACACACTCGGCCTGGTCAAGGTGATGGGTCTGTGTCAGTGTGTGATTTGCACTGGTATCTGAGGTGGACACGTATATACACACACACACACAGGCACACACATGTGCAAGCGCATTATCCATCGCAAATGACCAGTGTCAGTCATGTGGTGTGGAAAAAGGATGAGTGTGTGTGTGTGTATAGAGGTCAGCAGAACACACTTTCTTAGTCATCTGGGCTGAAGTAACAGATCCTGCCCCTTCGGAACTCTCCCACCTTCATGTCAACCATCTTCGCCATCTTGAAACCAATTTTAACAGTTGCTCTCCCTTCCCTCTCTTGTAGATGAGAAGAGGGGGTAAAGTTGTTCCTGTGTTTGTGTGTGTGTGTGCGCGCATGCATGTTTGTGTGTGTGCATGTGTGTGTTTGGGGGGGTTCCTTGCTAATGAGGGATGTTTCAAAAACATTTAAACATTCAAAGGCTTAATGAAGCCTCGGCAGGGGCCACTATGCTTCCGGGAGCAACATTTTAAGATGGTTGCAGGCAGTGAAAAATGCTTAAGCCATGCCTTATCCATTTTGCCCCCTTCTCTCCCTCTCTCACTTTCTCTCTCTTGCTCTCTCTCTCTCTCTCTGCCTCTCCCTCTCTTTCTTTCTCTCTAGGTCTTTTTATACTGAAATTCCACCGTAATCACCCGAAAAGAAGGTGGCATTATACTCCATTAGGCACCTAAACAGAAGTGCCAGAATGCCACCCTAATGCACAAAAAGCTGCCAGCATTGTGGTCTTGAAGATCACATTTTGCTAGACAAACAAAAACACATTAGCTTAAGATGCTAGATCCATTGTGAGAATTCTCAGTGCCCAAAAACATCAACCAACTGGTAACTAGCAGGTAAGTTTGACCTTGAATGCGGGAAAGAGACGCTTTAGCAGTTTTAAAAACTGCACTAAATAACATTTACATTCATGAATTTAGCAGACACTTTTATCCAAAACCACTTACAAAACACAGAACACAATAAAAAAAACCTTACTTAGTCAGGACATTGGCAGGAGATTAGTATAGTACAGGAGTGTGAGTGTGTGTGTGTGGGGGGCGGGGAGTGAGCCCTCCATGTTTGATGGCTACACTTGTGCATTTATAAATTGTATTTTGCTTGTTCAGCTTACAACTTAGACATAGACAGACAGCCGTAGGCTATAGGCTGAAATAGGCTAAATTATTATTATTATTTTCCAAATAACTGGCAAATTAGTATTGAGCTCAAAATCATCACAACTACTTTTAAATGCTAATACGCTCCAAAAGACACCTATTCATATTGAAATACCACAGTGTGTTCACGCTGCCATATCAGAATTCGGTCTTCCGATAACATTACATTTATGCATTTAGCAGACGCTTTTATCCAAAGCGACGTACAAAAGAGGATAACATTTAAGCCAGGAGGTATTCTTGGAAGAGTTGGGTCTTCAAGAGTTTCTTGAAGGTGGAGAGGGTATCAGGTGATCTGATAGCACTTGGAAGGTCATTCCACCAGCGTGGAACCAAACATAATTATAATACAGTAATGTAATAATACATGCTCATTGTGCAATAGTTAAATCTTCTTATTCTCTCTCTCTCTTTCTCTCACACACACACACTCTTTCTTTCTCTCTCTCTCTCCCTCTCTCTGTAAACAGGACAGGCAGGTCAGAGTGTTCTCCTGTAGACAATCTGCAGATATCCAGAGTATACACAACCTATCTGCTGGTCATCTGTTCAATACAATTTGCCTCTCCCTTTTACCTTAAAACCAGCCACGTGCCCAGCAGATAGGAGAGGGGGTCTGTGTTGAAGGGGGGAAAAAGGATTGAGTGTGTTGCAGTGGGTGTCCTCCTCACAGCCCAAGAGCTTTGTCAGCCCTGGTCTTTTCTCCAGTTAGTCTTGAGTGGCCCCTAATTGTCTGCATTTGAGAAATTTCACACTTTCTCAAAGAAGAGACCATTAGAGACAAGTGTCCTTGCATAACTGTTTGGGAAATGGACTTGGGAACAAAGACACACACACACACACACACACACACAGGTAAGTGGCAACGCTCATAACTCACATGGAATGGATATACATGCCCAAGCACACAAGCAAATACACTATTTCACTATACACTATACATCTATTTCATTTCTGACTCATGCACACACACACACACACACACACACACACACACACACACAGAGGTTTATAGAACAGTTGTTGAGAAAGAATAGTTGCTTCTAAGCCAAGAGATGTAACCCCTTCTTACACTGAATCTTTTACAGATTTCAGCTGTGCCCGGCAGTTCTGCCAAACAGCCAAATTTCCGTCAGCCATATCTCATTAGCAGATGTTTCTGTATGACACACACACACACACACACACACACACACACACACACACACATTGATTTGATCTGGACCACTCTGGAATTTAACAAGCACTTAGTAGTGCAGACAACTTAATGAAAGGAAATTACCTTTTCTGCCAGTTACCCCACTTCTCTCTCTCTCTCTCTCTCTCTCTCTCTCTCTCTGTTTTCTTTGTCCCATCAACAAACTTCCTCACTCATCTATTTGTTAATTCACATTTACTGAAGACCCTTAAATCACTTTTCTAAGGAGATTCTCCAGTCTCAGAGCTTGTGTGTGTGTGTGTGTGTGTGTTGGTGGGGGGTCAGTGGTGTGAGAAATAGACATTGAAAGACTGATGTTTTGCAGGGGTGAGGGGAAGGTATGTTCATTGAGATGCATCACAGAAGGTTTAAGACCTATCAGGTTTCATTTTAATGCCTCTAACTTGGACCCCGTTGCTTCAGACTGGTTTTCCAGCTGCTGTCTCCACAGACAGGGACGGAGGGAACGAAGAGGAAGAGAAAGAGAGAGAAAGTGAGAAAAAGAGAGGCACACTGTGTGACTTTCTTTAACCCCCCCTCCTCCCGACACATCTTTTTTATCTTATCTGATTATTTAGTTAAAACAAAACAATAATACCAAATTGAAATCCAATGATCAGTTTAGACAAACCGAATGTATCACTTGTGTCAATAAATCAAAGACATCAACAGCCCTACTTGTTCAAAAATAACAACAATCAACCCCACCGCCTGCTCATCCTCACACACAAACAGTCTCCCACACACACACACAGACACACACGCATGCACACACACAGACACACACACACACAGATATTCTTTGTGCGAGGCGTCACAGCCCAGCAATAGCAGTCCATCATTTAAAAGCTAAGGGCATCAGAATGTGGGGTGGTGTGGTGCAGGGGAAGGGAGGGAAGGGAACCTACTGGCAGGGGAGGCAGGCAGGCAGCGGGAGACACTGAGGCATAGAGACACTGGAGTCAGCCTAGAACATACACTCACACTTACACACACACACACACACACACACACACACACACATACAGAGGCGCACACACAAGCACACATTCATGCACTAATCGTGTGTGTCTGTGTGTGTGTGTTGTGTGTGCTGTTGCTTCAATAGAGGAGCTGCTCCCCCTGCTGTCAGCCTGTTGCCACTGCCAGGGGCACACTGCAAGACGCTGCTCTCTCTCTCTCTCTCTCTCTCTCTCCTCTCTCTCTCTCTCTCCTTCCCTTACTCTCGCTCTTCACCAGCACCACCCCACAGGGAAAAGAGAAGACCTGGGGGAGAGAGACAGAGAGAAGGTGCGTGCATGACTGTGCATATGCAAGACCCTATGTGTGTGTGTGTGAGTGTGTGTGCGTGCATATCCATATCTGTAATCTATGTGTGTGTGTGGCTGTATATTTGTCTGTATCTCTGTGCACGAGACAGTATGCCTGATGCCTGGAGAAAAAGAGTCCTAGCCAGAGAAAGAGAATGAGTGTGTGTGTGTGTGTGTGTGTGTGTGTGTGTGTGTGTGTGTGTGTGTGTGTGTGTGTGTGCGCACGCACGTGCGTCCATGTGTTCTTGCGCATGCCCTGACCTCATCCCTCAATGCTGCGGTCTCCTCCCACCACAGTGACCACAAGCAACTGCAACAACAGACAACAAATAAACAAACAAACAACATTGACATCTGTGGGTGATTCTAGCCTCCTCTGTCACCCCCACCTGCCTCCCTACACTCTCTCAGGTCCTCAGGCCCCACGGCTCAACTCTCACACGCATACACACTCACACACACTCACTCACGCACACACACTCACACACACACACACACACACACACACACACACACACACACACACACACACACACACACACACACACTGAACAAGCACTCATTACATCTTCAGTTAACAATAAGAATGTGTAGAGTTCAGTACATTCATTACTGTGAACAGTGTTTATTTGTGATGTAGTGCAGTGGTGTTACCCTCTCCTATCCTCTCCTATCTCTCTGTTCTCTCCTCTCTCTTCACCTCTCCTTTCCTATCCTCTCCTCTCTCTTCTCCGATCCTCTCCTCTCCTATCCTCTCTTATCTCTCTGTTCTCTTCTCTTCTCTCCTCTCTCTTCACCTCTCTTCTCCTATCCTCTCCTCTCTCTCTTCTCCTCTTCTTGTAAAGGATCCTAATGGCTCTGAGGCCTGCCCAGTCGTTGCCCTGATGGTATTCATTTGACATCTTTCCCTCCCCAAAATCTCTGGGGTCAGAGGGGGGCCATAAAGAGCCCAGTAAAAGCATGGCCTGCAGACAGACAGACAGAGAGACAGACACACACACATTCAGCCAGACAGACAGACAGACAGCAGAGAGGCAGAGAGAGTGTCTAACTGCCCTAACTAACCCCCTCTGAGAGAGAAAAGCCCCGGCCTGCTGCACAGGCTGCAGGGATTAGAACTTCCTTCTCACACAGGATGTTGTGACATTATACACACACACATCAGGCCACAGGAGACCCAGGGGATAAACTAGGTCAAAGGTTGCCTCTGATGTTTTTTTTTTTTTTTTTGAAAGAGATATTTACTGTGATACTGTTTTTAATTTTCTTTTTAAGTGCTATGTCTTGCTGTTTGTTCACCCATCCTTGTTCTAATTATCTATGGTTATACATATCTATTGTTGTGGTTATCTACAGTATGTTGTCAAATGATTATACCTAATTATGATATTCCTATAGTGCAGCATAGACTAGTCAGTCTACCAAGGGAGGGCTAGTTGGTCAACCTCTGAAGAAACTTTTGTAAGTGCAAAATCATGTGTCTGTGAAGGGTCAAATACTCTCATAAGCACCCAGCACACGGCTCGCAGACACAAAGTGGAGCAGAGAGCCTGATTGGGGCGGACAGGAGGAATGCTAACCATGCAGACATGCTGGAAGGACCATCAACACACTCTTACATGGCACCTTTGCCAGGCACCAAAAACTACAAGATACATTAACAGTGTGCGCCAGACTGTACACGCGCACACACACACACAAACACATATACACAAGCACAAACACACACACACACACATTACATATTATTTGTCATTACACATAGAGTATTCCCATAGTAAAGTCCTGTTGAAAACATGTAAGATAGATGTCTGTCTTAGTAATATAACGTAAGGACCATATTTAAGTGTTCATATTTAATTTGAATAATCCCAGACCGCTTTTCTATGTGGGTACAGAGCTCACTGTGTGCATTGTTTTAGTAAATACACAAATGAATCCATCCTGAAATAGGTGATTATGTGATATTAATTGCATTCTTTCCCATTGTACTCTCTCTCTCTCTCTCTCTCTCTCTCTCTCACACACACACACACAAGCATATAACACCCCATCACACACACACACACACACACACACACACAGACACATCTCCCCCACCTCTCCTCAGTGGTGAGCTGAGATCCTCTATGAGTTTGCACTGCATCTCCAGCTTCAGATTGCACATATGGTCAGCTGTCATGCTCACATGACCGAATGATCAAAGCCTGAACCCGCGCCTCTAATTGTTCCCTATTGCAGAGGCCCGGCTCTGCCCAGCCCGTCAGCACCCCAGCCCCTGCGCAGGTGGTGCTGGGTTGGATGTGGGGGTGGGGAGGGTGGTAGAGTGTGTGTGTGCGTGTGTGAAGGGGGTGCCAGGTGAGAGAATTGCAAGGTGAGACTCAAGTCTCAGGCAGGAAGTGGAATCAGGGTGGAGGTAAGGGGGAGGAGGGAGGGGCAACCATTCCACCCTAAACCCCCAGCCGGGCTGCGTTGGCACGGGCTGGCTGTCAGAACCTGTCCGCTTTGGGTCGGACCACAGATGTTGGTTCTGATTGGCTCCTGAGGCCCGTTCTCCCGGCATTTTCGGGTCATGCTGCAGCTGTTCGATCCGATTGGCTCCTGAGCCCCAAGGTTCTCTTGGCACCATCACAACCAGGTGTGTGTTTGGTGGAGATGGTGGTGTGTGTGTGTGTGTGTGTGTGTGGGGGGGGTATTTGTTCTATCTGAATGGAGTTCATTTTGTTCTGTTCACCTCTGGGAGGAATGAAATGGCTGCACAGGGAAGAAGTGCTAACAGAAGCTCATGAGAGTCTGCTTATCAAGTGGATAGGCTGTCAAAGTTTTAGCAGCAGTAGTTGCAGCAGCGGTGTCTGGAGGGGGAATTATAATGTTAAGATGTAAACTGTGTCTCAGCCCCCTCCCAGTACACACACACACACACATACACACAAATAACACTGGCACACATACACAGCCATCAATATACATCCAGACATGCTCTTGCTCCCATTTGTTGACTTTCTCCTTCTGCTAATAAGATTCACACACAGTCTACTCACAACACACACACACGCACACACACACACACACACACACACACACACACACACTCCGGTACTCCTCTGGTCCATCCCAGCCAGTTGGCCTAATCCCTGGTGCTCATTGATCAGGCTTGCATTTTGGACAGGGGTGCTGCCCCAGGCCCCCTATCCCTACCCCTTATGCTGCTTCTGGGCAGCAGGCCCAGGCCTGCAGGGGGGCGACGGGCAGCCCAGTGGTCTGGAGGGTGTAGATGAGAGGAGACCATGGTGAGGCTCAGCGGGACAGCGTGTTTGTTACTCCACGGGGAGAAGATGTACCATCATGCAAAACAAGCTGCAGAGTTAGCACAACATGCTAACCTAACCTAACCAAACATGCTAACAAGCTAACCTAAGCTAACCCAAGCTAACTGGAGATCAACTGTCACTTCTGGTTGTGTCGCTGCAGTGCCAGCTCATCTAGACAGGCCCTCTCACCTGTGCTAGAGTCTGTGCAGTACATCAAAACCCAGTTCCATGTATCTCTATTTTAGCCTTTGAACTTCTGCTCTCTTTTACTTTATCGTTTTTTCTACTCCATCCATTTGCTGACTTACCCTCTCTGTTTGTATACACCCACATTCTTCACTTCTCTCTCTCACTCACACTCGCACACACACACTACACCCCCCCCCCCTCACCCACACACACACCACACACTCCTGCCACATCATTAAAAGTGTGTTGAAGCAGGCAGGCAGTGTGTGAACACCGGAAGGTGAGAGAAGGGAAAACAATTTAGAGGCGTTTAGAGATAAAGTGGTCCCTGTTTGCGCCCAGCTATCTAATCCAATCTAATCTGTGGCTGCATTTTTAATTTGCAAATTCAAAGGCGCTTTAACGGGAGGCTAGCCTTAATTAGGTTAGCTATCTCTGGGCTTGAATGGATGAACCGCTCAGAGTGAGTCTTGTTCAAATGAACCCTAATTGGATTTTTTTGGACAACAAAAACCCCTCCACAAACACAGAGGGTTCAACCTAAGAGAGAAAGAGAGAGAGAAGGAAGGAGGAGTTTGTTCTTTCACTGTGGCCCCTCACATGCATGAAAGAGCCCTGTGCGTGGCCATGGTCAAGTTCTCTCTTTTTTCACCACATCAACACAAACAAGCAAACCAGCAGGATCTCCAGAGAGCCACGCACAGGGCTGGCAGAGGCCAGACGGAACACAGAACACAAGAGAAGGCTTGGGAAGCTTCTAGAAGAGCCTGTGTGAGAAGAATGTTGTGAGAAAAGAATGTGATTGTGAAGTGACAATGAGTCGACTAAAAGAGTATGCAACTCATAGACCAACAGTTTGAATGGTTACTTTAATATTAAATAGATAATTTGCTTTGTTATAACATTCATTTTTTATTTATTATCATTATTTTTTTGGTATACACATGCTGCCAATTTTTATCAATGAATTATGCCTTTAATACATAATGTGATATATTGTTGGGTAGGATTTCTTGGTTTTCTCAACCCAGTGATTTAAATAAATAATAAAGATTCACCTTTACTGAAACCATTCAATATAATGCCATGTAGTGGCCAATTATTATTAAATGTGCTGGAATATCAAAAACATTCAAATGAACAGTTGACATAGAATTCAGAACTATATCCTGAGAGAAATAGGTTAAGGCCTCCATGGCCAAGTGTTTTCTGAGATGATTCTGGATTCACAGGAAGTGACCTCGCCGGTGGATGGACGTCTGAGCCTATTACTGACAGATTTACTGCTGCACTTTCTTCTGGCTACTAAGACATAATATGAACCTGACAGCACAAATCAATAATTAAACATCGCTGTGTATTGTAATTTATCTAAAGCACGCAAGGTCATGGGAATTCACACACACACACACACACACACACACACACAGACACACACTTACCCAAACACAGGCTGACTTCTACACAGACAGGTTTACAAATTAGCGCTTGTGTGGGGGCTGCGGAGTGGCATTAACACGTGGAGTGTGTGCTGCCAGAGGTGTGAGGGAACACTGATGGGTCGGCTACTGAGGCACTGCAGACAGGAAGTCATCCCCTCGTTAACGTCCTCCGTTTGATTCAATTAGAGGTGAAGTGACATGGTAAACACACTCTCACACACACATACACTCACATATATAGCCATCTGCACAGTTAATCAGACACACTATTATGACAGCGGTGTCAGCCATAAGATAAATCAGTTAAGGTGATCTTTGTGAAATGCCGATGTGAAAAGCAGTTCTTGTCTGTCTAATGAAATAAAACACTTAATCTGACGTAAAACACTTAATCTGACTACCACCACTAGTTTGTCTTTGCCATAGTACTGTGAAACTAGTGACTGAGGAGAGAAAAGTTAAGTCAAACAGAGTAATTCTTCATTATTGGCAGAAGTCTCAGCCCCCCCAACCCTCCCCTCTACTCCCATCCTCCTTCCCAATCCCCCCAGGCACCAGTCATAAGGCCAGACCCAACTCCCCGAGTTGTGATGTATAGATTAATTAATTAAGCATATTGATCACCGCTGAAGGAGCTACACAGAGTGTGGATTTTTAATTAGCCCATGCTTGAGTGTGTTAAAAATTCCCCTCTAATCCTGTCTGAGTGGAACCGAGTGGAACAGAGAAGGAGCGCCCAGAGAAGCTCTGCGTCGGTTCTCCATCTGTATCTATCGAGAGAACCACAAATAAAGCACACCTGGAATACCTAGACACATGTACATGTGGTGTTCCCACTGGGATAAAAAAAGAGAACAGAACAGGTAGGATAGATTCTGTGGTCATGGCAGTGTGAGTGCTTGCGTTCTGATTGGTGCATACGGTGAGAGGTCACATCCCCGGTGATCCTTGCACCCCCCTGCCGACACACAGGCCTCTCGGGCAGACACTTCATGCACTACCCTACCCTCCAACCCACGCCTACCGTGCATCCCACCCACTCATAAATATTTCACTGACTTGTGATCAAAGTGCACCTTTGCCGAACACTGCTGTGTGCCGGCTGTGCACCTCTCGGCGCTAACGTCGATCCACGCCCCGGTGCGAGAACGCTTGTTATCTAAATCTTCGCGGCTACACGGTGTCTCCCAAGGAGAGTGCGGACAACTGTCCGGTCTGAACAAATGGCGGACTGCTGGATCCACACTCTGCTGCCCACTGGGTTTCAGCACGTGAAGCTGTCCATTCAGATTATGTGTGTGTGTGTGTGTGTGTGTGTGTATAATCATGAGTGCTATTTAGGCTGTGCCCTCTGTCTGTCCTTTGCCTTGCTTGTGTGTGTGTGTGTGTGTGTGTGTGTGTGTGTGTGTGTGTCTAAAGGCTCGTCCTTGCCTGTGTGGGTGTTCTTTATAGTCCATATGTTCAGCACTTATACAGACCTGTCAGCATACGCACACACTAGAAGCTTTCAGGCCATTTCACCTGTTTGTGTTTCATCCATCTATGAGAGCTCAGCAAGGCCCATCCTCAATGTTGTCTCATTCAGTATGTTTAAGCGGACAGCTTGACTGTGGACACTCACTACCTATTATGTAACACCCTGGGCTTAGTGAGGTGTGAGTGTATTGAAAGGATGGAGGTCTGCTCTGTTCCCATCACAGAGATGACATTGTTTGTTCATCTGTGGAAAACTCAAAGGGGATGTTGAAGAGGACGATAATCAGTCTGCAGATGGAACCAATTCACAGCCAGTCATTCTTTGTGCTTGATGTTTCAAATGACGACAGAGAAAAAGCATTGAGTAGCCTGGTAATAAAACAAGCCCCTCATTCTACACTTTCATTTCGTACAGAAGGTCTGGACATTCGGTTGTGAGATTCGATTGCTTGCTTGAGGTATTTAAGTTTAAAAAGATTGGATCAACCCCTGACTGATAGCTTGTAATGACTGATAGCATTCTAGCTCTGCATTCACAACGCCTACCTCTGTTTGCTGACTGGACTGGTTAAAAAGCCTCCTGAGGCAATGAGCTCTATGGGATCAAATCCAGACTAGCACTGTAGGGAGATGATAATCAAGCGGAAGTGCTAGGAAGGCATGTCATTAAGCCCATCCAGGCTAGGCATTAAGGTCTGTCTCTTTATGGTCCCAGGAAGCATCAATGATTGTGGTGATGATGATGATGATGGTGATGGTGGTGGTGGTGATGTAATGATAGTATATCTGTGAAGCGTGCAAGCAGTGATGAACCATGATGAGGATAGCTCCCTGATCCCCTCCTGATCGGTGATGGCTTATGACAATACTGCTGATGCAGGCCATCTCTAAATCAAGTCAAGTCGAGTGGGTTTTATTATCATTTCAGGCATATACACTGTATATAGTATAGTGAGATGGAACAATGCTTCACCATGGATTCAAGTGGTGCCACATTTAAGATATATAGAAAGACTTTTGAGACAGGCTACATTTACTGCAGCTTGGCTACATTTAGTGCACATACATTATAAGTACACATAAAGTGCATCGGTATTTAGCAGTGGTGGAAAGTAACAAAGTACAAATACTTTGTTACCGTAAGTGCATTTTTCATATATCTGTACTTTACTTGAGTAGAAATAATTCTGAATGCCTTTACTTTTACTTAACTACATTTTGCATTACATTTCTAAAATGCATTCCGTTACATTTTATTAGGCTATCACTTTTTTTGCTGAAGTTGCCTAGGCTGTGTGGCTCGGAAGTTAAAACCAATCAGATACATTGTTTGCGTAAAGCCGATTTGCAGATTGCAACATTGAGGTTCTCATTCATCCCAATGGGTGACGTATAAAATATCGAAGCACTCTTGTCTGGGCCAGAGTGCCTTTTTTCTGGGCTTATTACCATTGTTAGCTGTCATGCTTGATAATTACAGCTTGCTAGATCTGAACCTGCAAGCTGAATCAATTAACGTCTTTTTATGGAAGATGCACCTTACCTGATGTGTTAATCAGGTAAGATGCACCTTACCTGATGTTGTTGTTCCACTCATCAACAGCATGTTGATCCATGCTGTTCCACTCTTATGAATCTACGTCCCAGTTTGATTAGCGTTATCTTCAATAGGTATGCCTAATATTGCCTAAGAGACTGTGTGTAGCCTATTTCACTTTACAAGCTTTCAACACTGCTGAACAATTATGAGAATGGAGATGGATCAGCCCATGGTAGAACGAGCCATAGAAGGAGATGGACAGGTTCTTGTCCATTTTGAGACCGAAAATGTACACTATTGACTGCATGTAAAGTGTCAAACTTTTCGACCATGCCGTTTTTGTTTTTTTTTTAGTTTTATTTTTTTATCATTAAAATATCTTAATCAGAATTAGTGGATGTTTTGTCTCTTTTTTTCTTCAGGAAGCAGTTTTGGGGATCAGCATTTCCATGGAAAAAATTGTTTTGTACAATTTCATACCCTAGGGGCCTAATTCTATAGACCTTCCTTTTTTGTATTGAAATATAGACCATAAAGAGACATACAACATATTGCACCAGTCCTTTTTTGTTTAGTACTTTAAGTACTAAGTACTTATTACTTTTACGTAGTGCTACTTTTACTTGAGTACACATTTTGCTGGTTACTTTTACTTAAGTACTGAGTTCCAGTACTTCTTCCACCAGTGGCATTTAGCAGCATAGAAAAAGTGCCAGTGTGCATTCAGTTCAGTGTGAATAATTGTGATAAGTGTCATGATTTGTTGTTCACCAGTTTGACTGCTTGAGGGAAGAAGCTCTTCTCCATTTTGGAGGTGCAGGCAGTTATACTTCAGTACCTTTACCCTGATGGTAAATCAGTCTCTGACTCCGGTGCAATGCCACCCGACTCAGCCCAACTCACTCTAACTGCGTGCAAAAGGGTGTATCTGGGAGTATGTAGACAGTTCATGTCCATATACAGGTATATACATACCAGTATCTGGGCATATACGGGAGTATGCAAGACTACCAACACTCATATATGGAGAACTCCTGCATACGTCCCGAATTTGGTACTTATACAGACATACACTGTGTCATGTCTGCATACTCCTGGCTACACCCTTTTCACACTGTATCTGGGCTCACTCTCATCCAGCTCTGTTCTGTTCTGGCTCTTATCTTCCCTGCATCTTCCACCCTAGCCTCTCCAACCCTCTCAAAGTGCTGAGCGCTGCTGCTGGGTGACTCATGCCGCGTGCCCCCACTGACCCACCGCCAGCCAGCCTCCCATCGATCCCCCCCAACACCCCCTCGCCGCCCAAGCCTAGCCGTCTCGGACCACCTCGCCAGGGCTTTGCTGCCTTTCATGTTCTTTAAGACTGGAGCTGTGTTCACGCTAATTCAGATGCTCTGTTTGTTTGGACTCTGCTTCCATCACGGAGGTCTCACTCACTCACTCACTCACTCACTCACTTTCTCACTCACAGAGAAACTTTCCTGCACTGCTTGCCTTTGTCTTCTTGTCTTTTCCTTTTTCTCCTATGTGACCAGTCTCCTATAGATGCCTTCCTTTTATCCTCTCGTTCTCTTTTTCTCTCTCTCATCTCACTCTCTATCATCTTTGTAGTCCGTTCTATTTTTCCCTGTCTCTCTCTCTCTCGGTCCTCATCTTCTCTTCCCTTCTCTATCTCTCTTTTTTACCTTCATCTCTCTTTCCCTCCCTCTATCTCTGCCATTATTTCATATTCTCTCTTGCTTTCTCTCTCATAATTACTGCTATGCACTTTCTTTCACATCTCTTTCCCCACCTCTCATGCACCTTTTCTTTTTACACCGCTTGCAGTCCAACCATTCATCCATTCTCTCTCTCTTTTCCTCTCTCTTCTCTCTCTATTACTTTTTCCTTCTCTGCGTCTCTTTCCCCTCCCTCTGTTCTTCCCTTCTCTTCCTCTCTGTCCCTCTCTCTGTCCCTCTCTTCCTCTCTCTCTCTCTCCTCCTCTCCCTATCTCAGCCTGCTGTGTATCCTACAGATGGGTAGAGCATGGAGAGAGGCCATCAGCTCACTCCTATCGGCCACAGTGTCAGTGAAGCCAAGCTTATCATTGCATATTTTAGCTATGCAGATGAGGCAGTGGCAGAGGCCGGGTAATGCTTTGTGGGCAGGGCGTGCTGGCTGTCTCACACACACACACACACGTACACACAGACACATGTGCATACACAAGAGCACCCCCTCCCCACACACACACACTCTCAAACATGGCCTACTCCCCCTTTATCCTCCTGTCCTAGCCTCCCCACCTGCAAGTCTGCGTGAGATCTGTGGTGACCACTGCACCCTGTCACGTCCGCAACATATACTGTGTACAGACATACCCACAGATGCATACACACACTCTCTCTTTCACACACACACACACACACACACACACACACACACTTTCTAATTTTTTGTTCTTCTCTCTCTGTATCTACATATACAAACAGATTCTGTCTCTCCCCTCATCATACACATGGATTCAAGCCCTCTCTTTCTCATACACACACACACACACACACACACACACACACACACACACACACCTGCGCTCAGTGAGTACAGACACATGTGGCCAGATCAGAGCTGTGGCCTGGGGGAAGTGTGTTTATTATTAATGGGAGGTTTCAGACTGCAGGTTTTAGATGAACAGAGAAAAAAAGGGAAAAAAGGGGAGAACAGAGTAAATACAGAGAGAGGAGAAGGAGAAAAAAAACAGAGAAAGACAGAGGCAGTGACAGGTAGGTGGCCGACCCACAGGTGACGCCTGCTTCTGGGGGCCTCTGTACAGGCACCTGCCTGGTTCAGAATATGCCTGTGTGTGTGTATGTGTATGTGTGTGTTTGTATGCGTGTGTGTGTGTGTGTGTGTGCGCGTGCGTGTGTGTTATTGGCTGGCAGGGGGCCCCAGGTCCAGGCCTGCCTTCCTGGGCCAGCCAGAGTGGAGGCCCACCTGCCGGGCCCTGTGTGCTGGGCAGAGAGTCTCCCACCAGGCCCTGTCCTTCCCTGCCCTTGGTGCCCCTCCGCAATAGGAACACAGACTGACGCTTAATTGTGAAGCCATCAAACACTCTTTCTCTCTCTCTCTCTCTCTCTCAGCAAAAAGACATTTCCTGGCTTTTAATGTCGGGGTTCATAAGCCTCTGTTATGGTGGCCCGTATGACCAAAATACCTCCACACAACTGAAAAGTCTGTATACATAGTTAGTCACAGAATGACCTGACTAGTGCTAGCTGAGTTCAAAACAAATCTAAGCCTGGACCTCAAATACAGTAAACCAATCCTACATGTTGATATTCTTAAAATCTGACTTTTATTTAGAAAGCTGTTTTGGTACGCAAGTCTACGGAAGCCCTTTCGGACACACTGACTGTATGTAGCTCAATGTCTACACTGTCTCAGGTTGGATAACTCATGATAGGCAGGCAGGTGGCTAGCGGCTAGCTTACACAACCCTGCTAGCTTGTGAAACCGTCAAGAACACAAAGCAGAATTGGTGCCAGGGTGTGCAATCGATTGTTTCACACCTTCAGGATGTTCGCCCCTGGGCCCTGTGCTGGAGATATGGAGCCCGTGTTTGGGGCCACTGGTGACAGTAATCTTTAAATGAAACACCCCTCAGGCTCTGCAATTCTCCACTTTTAGCCTTTGATTGCCTGGGTCGAGCCCGCTGCGTGTATTGATATGTTCCAGTGGTCCCTGCCGTTGCTGTTTAATTGCATTATTCTGAGTCTGCCCTCATATACCCCCCCCCCCCAAGCACACACACACACCCACCCACACACACACACACACACACACACACACAGACACTCCTCTTCAGAGCAATGGGTCAGTGGTTGGTGGTGGATGCTTAGGTGTTACTAGTGGTGGTGGTGGGGTGTTCTTATCATGCTCTAAATGCAGCTGCATACGTGGCGACCAGCGGAGAGGATTAATCCAGACCCCCTTTTCACCTCCTGCCTGATTGGGGTTTGCATTGTCTCTGTGAGCCCCAGGACCGATAAGCATGATGGGGCCCAGAATTGCGAGAGGAGTGTGTGCAGGGCCGCTCTGTCTACATGCTGCTGGTGTAGTGGAAACTACCCAGGATGCCATTCCTTTGAAGCCCTCCAATGTCTCCCCCACCTGTGCCAGCTGTACCCGCTGCTCGGAGGAACCGCATGCCCTCATGACTGCATTTCTGTACTCCATTCGAACCAGTGAGTCGTGTCCCCCTAACCACCACTGTCACAATCCCCTGCACACACGTACACACAGACACACACACATATGGACTCACACACAGTCAGTCTCACACGCCCCAGTGACCTCCATACCCTTTCTCTCACTCCATGTCCGTCTTCCTTCTCTCTGTTTGGGTTTTGTTTTTATGGTGGGGTGTTGAAGCAGAGGCTGGCTAATTAAGCAGGGCTGTGGAGTGTGACAGGCAGGCCCCACTCTCTCTCTCTTTTTTTCTCTCTTTCTCTCTCTCTCTCTTCTCTTTCAGATACTCCAGCTGCAGGCTTCCTCACCTGGGCTTGGATGAATGGGCCCTCAGGCTCGGCCCATTGGGCTGCTGACTCGGATGACAGGGCATGGGACAACAGTGTTGTGAGACTTCTCTGTGTATGTGTTTGATTGTCTCTCTCTGTATGTGTGTGTGTGTGTGTGTGTGTGAGTGTGTGAAAGAGATAGTGAAGGAACATCCTCTTCCCCCGTGACCCCGTCAGTTGAGAGTCCTTCCACGGGGTCCACACCTGCTTCTGCTGTGGAGGACCAGCCCCATCATCCACACGCTGTGCGTCGGGATGGAAGAGTGCTCCATTAAACGCAGGCGACCGCCGTGGCTCCTGCCATTGGGAGGAGGTGAGCTGGAAAGACCTTTGGCAGGAGAGGGAGGGGGGTGAGGGGGTGGATTGTGTGCACCAGA
>JAIFZK010000228.1:90000-92500 GCA_027481765.1 Tenualosa thibaudeaui | reverse complement strand
CTCACACTTACATATACAAAGCAAATTATACTCAAAGCAAGAAAGCACATTGGCTTATTAAAAATGCACTGGAACAATTTGTATGTGAGTATCTCTCTCTCTGTCTGCATGTGTGTGTGCATGTGTGTCTGTGTGTGTGTGTGTGTGTGATAGAGAGAGAGAGAAAGCGACATGATCACTCTATTTCCTGTGTGTGTATGTTTCAGACATATCTGACTGACATGGTGACAGCTCTGACGTAAGTGATCAATGCACCTGTCTTTGCCTGTGTATATCAAACACGCATGCACAAACACACACACACACACACACACACACACACACACACACACGCACACATGCAAATGGAAACAGACAAGGCAGTTACTGGTGAAGCCGTGTGTGTTCCCCAACACACGTGCACAGAGATTATTGATTTTTGATGAATATCTGCAAGCTGTGTATGTGCATGGGCATTTTGTGCTTTTGTCCTTCACCAAGGTCTGCCATTTACTGTAACGACTGCGAGGACAAATGAGCTTCTCATGCACCAACATTTATGTAGGCGTTCGCTCTCAGCTCGTGTGGAAAGACCAGGGAGTCGTTTCAGTATCTGTACAGTGCATATGCCTCTTTTCTTGCCCAGAATCTTAGCCTTATTGTTTGTAGGGCCTTTGTCCATCTTTCATTGCATTCCAAAAACTTTGTTCTCCAGTCAACCATTAAACATGGAGGAAATATTTCACTTCAGTAATCAATGTGTGTGTTTTTTAGTTCCTGTTCAGTTTTTTCTCTCCAGATCCAATCACCTTGGAGAGAAAAAAAGAGTAGGAATTGTTTGTATCGACAGGCTTTTTTTTTTCCTTTATGATTAATAATTCCGCCTTGTTTACAGGTTTCCCTGGCTTTGTAACCTCTCAAGGAAACAACGGTTCGGCTTCTATCGATTGGCTGATGTAGCCTGTCGGCTCTGAGGGCAAAAACTCTCTGGTATTCCTCAGTTCACACTTCACATCTTTTTGCGTCTTCTCCCCATTCTTCTGTTTCTTCTTTGTCATCTTGACTCACATCTCCTCTCTCTCTCTCTCTCCTCCATCTTCCCTGCTCTGCTTTTCTGATGTTTTGAATGTTTCTATTCGCCTTTTGATCTCTCTCTCTGGAAGCCCATGCCCTTAGATCTACTCTGTTATGGCCATCAATTATATTATTAGACTGTGTGTATTGTTGTTGTTTTTGTAATTGTCATTATTATTTTGGGCTTTAATAGTATTATTTTCTCATTATTTTTTGATTAGTATTATTTTGCTGTCATGGACTTGAAAAGGCCTACATCTACATATTTGTGACAATGTGACAAGCAATCAAGTCGATCTCGAATCCTAATATGTGTGTGTATGTGCCTGTGTGTCTGTCATCACCATGGCAATAAGCCTGTGGCTTTGGTACAGGCATCGTGGCCTGTGACAATCACTGTGTCACTGTGTGGGTCTCTGTGTGTGTATCTCCTTTTTTCCACACTGTGTGTGTGTATGTGTGTGTGTTTGTTTGTCTCCCCCGCTCCTTAAGCCCCTCAGAATATCCTCTCTTCCCCATTTTACCTTACCAAAAAAGCAAGAGTGTACTACACATCTCTATCTTCATTTGATCTGTCATCATGTCCCGTGCCTGGCCATGAAAGCTGTCTTTTAGGCCTGCATGGGGCCTCCCTTCCTCACTGAATCTTGTCAGTTAGTGCTCCTACCCCCCCCCCACACACACACACACAAACACACATACACACACATACACACACACAGACACAAATACACACACTACCCTTCATCTACAAAATGGATGCCGGACAGCAGGAAGAATCTGGCAGAGGGGCTGTGTGTGTGTGTGTGTGTGTGTGTGTGTGTGTGAGTGTGTGTAAAGCTGCCTGAAGACCAGTGGTGGTGCTAACAATAAAACACCTGCCAGTGGTTCAGAGGGATGAGAAGAAGGGAGGGAGGGATGGAGAGATGAGAGAAAAGGACAAGGATGCATAAAGAGAGAGAGACAGATGGACAGACAAATAGGATGGAAGGTAGTATTTGGGATTTTTAATTTGTGTGAAAATATAACCAAGAAAGTGCTACCTGTCTTAAACGCTTGTCAGGTCAATTTTGCCTTAATTAATTATATTTAATTTCATTCAATCACTTTTTTTTAAATCTGTGAATTCAGTTGAATGAATTTAATTGAATGTAAATAAATTCTGATTGAAATAAATGGGTGCTAGTTGAGAGGGAGAAAGAGAGAGACAGACCGAGAGAGAGATGAAATATCTCATGTTTAAATAGAACAGTGTTGTCAGCAGAGATGATAACTGTCTTGTTGCTGAAAACTGTCAGATTTTACTGAACAGAACTAACAATCAAATTGAACAGAGCACAGATGAAATAGCATTGGCTTAGTGCTGTAGAGTACTCTCACAACCACCACTGTGTAATATTCACTTGAGTGGTGCCAAATCTGCCATTCTGTGGCAACATTCACTGTA
>JAIFZK010000228.1:50000-85000 GCA_027481765.1 Tenualosa thibaudeaui | reverse complement strand
TTAGATGTTGTTTTCTCTGTTAGCGTTTTAGGGCCGTAATGATTTTGCAACTTGTTATGTTAATTAAGGGTGGCGTTCCCAGCCTTTCTGCTGCGGCTACAGATTTATTGCCCATTTGCTTGGAGGGGGAAGAAAGGGGAAGAAGTTGGGAGTAATTAATCCTGTTAACCAAGGATAATTGGGCAAAAAATAGCCCTGGTCAATGGCTAGGAGTCGGAGGAGTGGCAGTTAACCTTGTTTCCTGGGTTTTATTTAAGAGTTAATGTTTCCTCCAGTTTGGGCTTCCTCTTGGGATCACTGCAAATCCACCCCAACAGCCTGTAGCTCATTGGGTGACTCAAGGCTCTGGGGAGTGTGTGTGTGTGTGTGCGTGTCTGTGTGTGTGTGTGTGTGTGTGTGTGTGTGTGTGTGTGTGTGTGTTTATGTGTTTGTGTATGTGTCTGGGGGCAGCCGACCAGCACCTCCTCCTGTATGGTCCTCCATGGTCCAGGAAACAAACAAACAAACAAACAAACACACACACACACACACACACACACACACAGTCCCAGTAGTACTAACTTGCTTTTATCCACCCTTCCAATTTGTGTTTCCTCCGTTAGAGCGATTTAATTTAACATGATTTGACTTAATTGCACATAAACACATACCATATTTGTTTTAATTTAGCATACACATGTTATGTGTGATCAAATTTTGCACATACACATTTGAATGGAGTTAGATTAGCATCTATCTAGATATTCTCTAAGTCACTGAAATCTAATCTTTCATAACAAAGCTAAACTATTCAGTTATGTCTGCATTGTTCTCTGTTTCTAAGCGGAGCAGCATAATTTGCTTCATTTCTTGTCTCTTTTTTTTGGAGATCTGTCGCGGGTCAGATGATGGAAGATCAGATTTTGTTGCCAGGGCCGTAAATTGTTACCCTCCTCCTCCTCCTCCTCCACCACCACCACACACACATGCACACACACACACACCAACACACTCCTCTCATACAATGTGCCTCTCTCATCATCCTGTCATAACAACCCATTTGCCTCTTTTGCGCTCACACTCAATCTCAGCCACAAAGAGAGAGAGAGAGAGGGGGAGAGAGAGGGAGAGAGAGAGAGGGAGAGAGAGAGGGAGACTGTGAGGGTTGCTCATAAAGCCCATTTGAAAGAGGGACAATCTCAGTGATAATGCTGCCTGCTCGCCCTCCATCTCTGATAAAAACAAGGGAGAAAAAGAAAGAAAAAAAGGCTGTCTTTCTCCTCAGGGTCTTCTTATCTGGTCTGTTTCAACATGGGAAGAGAACAGAGGAGTGAGGACCCCTGGAGGGGGTGGGGGTGGGTAGGTGTTGCTACTGGCTCCTCCATTAATAGTGTGTCCGGCCACTAAGTAAACACATAATTAATAGCAGGGCTTTAGCCAGACTGACTTGCTGTAGCTCTTGAGGATCAGCTGTGCTAGCGTCCGCCGCTAACACACTCCATGAGCCCTGCGCTCTCTGCCACCTTTTTTTTTACAGCACAGGAGGAGGAACAGGAGAGAGGGGAAAATATCCTCTGGCTTTACAGGATCTTGAACATGGATCAGGGAAGTGTGTGTGTGTGTGTGTGTGTGTGTGTGGGGGGGGGTTCTTAACCTTTTACAAGCTTAAAGGGGACCTCCTCGACGTTGCGTTTGTTGAATTGAAAGCTTTTGGTTCCTTAAAACTAAACCATACCTGTTCCTAGAGATTCATCATTCTCAAAATGGAAAGAGATGTACAAAGAAGTGTGTCAAAGAAGATTTTGTATTTTCCCTTTGAATGGGAAGTGTTTATTTTTCTGTTAGAGAAATAAAGTTTATAAATATCTAAAAATATATAATAATGAAAGGAGTATAAAAACCTTTATTAAAAGTCGGAAGAAAATTAAATTGTTACCTTGGTGCAAGTCCTAGCAAATCATTCAATTAAATATAAGGAATGACTCCTTTAAAAAAACAAAACATCTTTTCCACACATTTCCTCATATTATAAGATATTAGTTAGAGGCCAGACAGGAGGGCACCAAACAGTTTTAAATTAAAAACAGAAAATGAAGAAGTGGACGGACTAATTTGATAATGCATATATAAGCTTGGCTTAATTAAGAGAAAACCCACACACATATCAACCTTGAAGAGAAGAGAAGGGGGCGTAAAGTATGTGTGTGCGTGTGTGTGCTCAATGTGAACCTGTCTTGGTCCCGAGTCATCTAAAAGGGCTATTTAACATATCGAGTGTGCCCATCGTCCGCTGTCAACCACAGCTTAGAAGGCAAGGGCACAACAGAGGAGAAGGTGTGTGTGTGTGTGTGTATGTGTGTGTGTGTGTGTGTGTGTGTGTGTGTGCGTGTGCGTGTGTTTGTGTGTTTTCACTTAATAAAGAAAAAAAAAAACAGGGTGGCAGAGAAGATCACTTGACACCCCACACCGAAGTAAACCCCCCATTAATTAAGCAATTTAAATAATTATTTCCTTGATTTGTTTGTTTTTTTCCCCACACCCCCTTGTTCCTCTTCTCCCCCTTTCAAGTTTATTTATTTCATTTATTTATTTTTCCTTCCCTTTCTCGGGGAGCCTTTCACCATATGGTTGCAGATCAAATAATGTCAAACATTTTGCCCTTGCAAGTTTTTGCAATTTGCAGTTTTCAAACGTGAGACCTGTTGAAAGCACAAGTGATAATGGACATGCTCTACCCCCCACTGACTTTGTCCCACCATATCTTTCTTCAATTAAAGCTACAGCAGGGGTTTTATGTAACAACACTTGGGCTTGTGAGCTGTCCGCGTGGGGGGGGGGGGATGGTGGTGGAGAGAGAGAGAGAGAGTGAAAGAGAAAACAATTAAAATGCTTAGAATGTTCCACCAGCACTCCCGTCTCTGCAGTGTGTGTGTGTGTGTGTGTGTGTGTGTGCTTCACGTGAGCCCTGCTATGTCGGGGGCCACAAACAGGGGGCCCAAGGAGCAGATAAAACGACTGGCCGCGGCCAAGAGCACGCCAAGCCTTGCCTGTCATTATGGCCAGTCAGGGTGTGTGTGTGTGTGTGTGTGTGTGTGTGTGTGTGTGTGTGTGTGTGTGTGTGCGCGCGCATGCAGTCCAAGCGCAAGCCAGCGGGACAGAGCGACGCGTTGACAGCAGTAATTATATATCTCCATGGTGATCACTTTTGGCCTGTCATCGTCGCGGAGACTGAGGCCGAGGCCCAGCCTTGTCCCCTCCCCATGGCAACGCTTCATCAGATTGGGCTGTCACTTGTCAGGTAGACATAGCCCAGTCAGGGGATTGGGTGACGGGGGACATTTTGGGTGGAGAAAGAGAGAGAGTGTGTCTGTGTGTGTGGGACAGAGAGAGAGAGAGAGAGAGAGAGAGAGAGAGAGAAAACTGATTATAGAGACAGAGCAGGAGGAGAGAGAGAGAGAGAGAGGTGTTCCGAGTGAGGAAGAGGTGGAGAGGTGGAGGTCTGGCAGGACTCTCGTCTGTCTCACCCTTGGCTCATCCCTCGGTTCCAAGGGAAGGAATTTTTAATTATGCCCTCTCCTTGCTCTTTCACACTGACACTCTTTATTTAAAATCAGCCCCCTGTACCCTCCACCCCCACAGCCCCTCACCTCAGAAGAAGAGGAGGAAGAAGGAGAAGAAAAAGAAAGTGTCTGCAGAGAGTATGGATGCTTTCATGAGCTGTCTGTCAATCCCCCTCTCTGCTCCGCTTCCATCAGAGAGGGAGTGGGCTTCCCTTTGCCATCTCTCCATGAGGGAAATGAAAGAAGAAAGAGAGAGAGAAGGAGATGGAAGGAGAGGGAGGGAGAAAGAAAGACAGATCGAGGGAGAGAAGGAGAGGGAGGGAGAGAGAAAGAGAGTGAGGGAGAAAGAGAAAAAGGGAGGAAGCCGAGGAGAGGCACCACTCTGTCTCTGGGAACCAGGCTGTTCTCCCGTCAGCCACAGCAGACCCTGGGCCTTGAGTGCAGCGGTGGTGGTGGTGGCGGCAACGACGGCAGCTACACAAAAGGAAGACCTCTCTGACGTCCCCCTCAGCGGGACAGAGACAGAACACCACGCACACCACATCACTGCCACCAAGACAACAAAGAACAACAAATAAACAAGGACACAAGAAGAAGATAAACAATAAACTTAAAAAAGACAGACAAGATAAAAAAAAAATAATTCATGCAGCGTCTTCACAGACAGTGGCCAGGGAAGGTGAAAGTTCAGTCTGGTCAAAGGTTTTCCACCGTTTACAGACACAAAGATGAACCAAAGATGATTGTAGGCTTTATGATGGAGGGTGTGTACATTATGGAATTACTGGAGATGAGGCCATGGAAGTGCTGATTTTTCTATTTTTTTCTTCTCTTCTCCTCTCTTCTCTTCAGCTGGTTGTCCGTAAACAGCCTTGACCCAGGGAAAGTGGGGTGGGGAAGGCTGGGGGTGATGTTACACTATGCTTGGGTGTCTCTCTAGCGCCATGGATACATCCCCTTTCTCCCAAAACCCACTCCACCCCAACCCCCACCCCCTTTCAAGCTCCCAGCCTAGCGGCCTCAGCAGGATGTGTCTTTGTGCTTAGGCGGAGCCCCAAGTCTTTGAGGCGGCCACATGAAAGCCAAGCCAAGCTGAGCCGTAAGTTGTGTTGACTTTATCTGTTTTTAATGTGCACTAATTTATATTTGCCACTGCCGTTCTCCTGCTTCTGTTGTTGTCTCCAGTGAAGATGAGGATTATGTTTAATTTTAGCACCATGTATGTGCACTTCCTGTGTGTGTCTGAACATACACAGGCACACACACACACACACACACACACACACACAGGAACAGAAAAAATAATATATATTCCCAACTGTGCCTTTGTGATTTTTTTCCCGTTTTACTTTTCTTTTTTTTATTGTCACTTGAAATGATTCTTTTATTTCATCATGTAAACAGCAGCAGACTTGTATGTATTTTGGTGACAAACAAATTTCCAAAATATCTTCATTTGTCAGGGTGGTTGTGTTTTATTCAGGGCAATTTAAATAATCCAGTGCCTACTTTCATTTCTATAGCTCTTTTACTATTAGTTCAATAAATGTTTTCTTTACTCTCCTGGTGAGACTACTCTATTTAGGATTTATCATCTTTGCATTCTGCTGCAGAACAAATAAACCAACCAGAACAACCATTCTTGCATACGTGTACTTCAGATACTATGTTCAGGATACTTTATGTACAAGATAAAGATGTTTTTTTTTTTTCAATGACTATGGGCCTTCAACTGATGTGCCTTAAATTCATGGCTATCTTACCCATTATCATGAAATGTGAAGAGCCATCATATATCTATTGTTCTATTTTCTGTATATTTTCAAATTACACCGTCTTTAGATTGGGATGCATTTATGTATGGATGTGTCCTTGTTTGCCTCCCATTTTCGAGGAGCGGTAGATTTGCACTGTATGCTGTCTCTCTCCCGTAATTACAGTGGAGCCATCACACTCGGCCGAGCTTCAAAGGAGTGGGACGCTGATGGGCAGCCCTGAGACAACAGCTCATCCTCGGAGGCCAAGGCCTGTAGCTCCGGAGATTTGAAAGACAGAGAGAGAGAGAGAGGAAGAGAATGGCGAAATCGGTTTCTCTTACCGTTTACCTCTGCCCCTACCCTTGCTATCTCAGTTGCAACCCCCCCTCACCACACGCACACACACACACACACACATAGAGGAATGCACATGCACCATAATAGCTCTCTTCACACCTATTCTGCTGAGTGAGATGTTGTACCACTTCACACACACACACACACACACACACACACACACACCACTGCACACAGGGTGGCACACAGCAATTGGAAGGGACTCCTTCTGGTGTTGCACTTTTCCAAAGGTGCTTTTTTGTGTTTGTTGGAGGGACAAAAAACAATGTCACCATACGGGCATCAGGAAGTGTCTGCAGAGGAGACTTTATTTTAGACCTCCAACATTATAATTAGTGAATATCTCAGTGTTGAAGTTGTCTTCACAATTGGGGAAAGATGACCATAACCCACACACTGCACTAATGGAGTTTCTATGCAGGCCTTGCAATGGAGGAGAGTAGAAAAAGACATAACAAAGAAAGAATAGGGATGAAGAAGACAGTTCATTTATTTAGAAAAGTCATTTAGACAACCCCCCACCCACCCACCCACCCACACACACAAACACACACGCACACACATGCAGTCCACAGTGAGATGTGCCCATGTGTGAATACATGCATGTTTCTGTGTGAACATAAGTACTATACATGTGTGTATGAATGTGTGTGTAGTGTTTGTGACCATGTAGGCTGAGTGTGTGTGTGTGTGTGTTTGTATTTTTGTGTATGTGCACGCGAGCGTGTATGTGTGTGTGTGTGTGTGTGTGTGTGAGTGTGACCAACTCTCTGGTGATTATCCTCTGGAGAGCCAGAGCTCAGGGAAAGGCCCCAGCCGGCTCCCCAGCCCCAGCAACCAGAGCAGCAGCAGCCACCACCGGCAGGGCATGAGGCCCCTCCATTGTTCTGCCCCAGATTCAATAACTGACCACAATATGCTGGGGCTAGCCACCACCTGCAGACAGGGCGGTAATTGTGAGAGGGGCAGTTAGGGCCACGGTGTAATCAGGCATATGCCTACCAGGGCTGATGGTGGGTTTTTGCAAAAAAAAAGCACAGAGGGGGGAAAGGGATACAAGAGAAGGAAAAGCTGTGGGAGGAAGAAAAACAGGCTAGTGTGCATTTGTGTGTGTATGTGTGTGTGTGTGTGTGTGTTTTGGGTAAGGCAAGCAACGCAGTCGCCTGTTGGTCGTGTTGTAGCAGGAACCTTGCCGCACCTGTTCGGAGGTAAGTGGCGAAATTAAAAGCTGACCGCATCAGCTTGTGTTTTTTTTTTTTTCAAGGTGGCCTGATGAGCTGGCGTTAGCGATTAGCATGTTAGCCACAGACCCGAAGGGATTTGCAACAATATCATTTGTGGGGAAGAAGAGGAGACTGGGAATATGTGTGTGTGCTTTTAGTGAGTGATTCAAATAACCTTGAAGCACGTTGTTGAGTCTTGTCGTTAACGTTAAAGCACTAAAGCCATATGGCCATGCCGTCAGAATCTCATTCTGTTCTGTCTACATCCTTTCATGGTATTTCGAATCCCTCTCTCTCTCTCTTTCTCTCTCCCTCCCTGGCTCGTGCCATCTTTCAATATGAAGCATGGATTGATGTAAATTGATAGCTACCAGTGCACTCCCTCAAGAGCTGTCGATTCATGCCTGCGTTCGACACGTCTGAATTTGGCTGTAATTGAAAACTTCCTTCCTCTATGTGTGGCTTGGCGGAGTGTCAGTCTATCTGCAGCACCAGTGTTTCAAAAAGGAGGCACTTGACAATTATGCCACTGGAGGTAAGTGGCTCGACTCCCGGAGAGGAAGCCAAGCGCCAATGAAAGAGAAACAGCTGGAACAGGTTATAATTAACAAATTGAATATGATTTAGCCCATTAGTTGGAAATTAAAACACAGAAAAAGCTGCCATTAATTAGTCTGAGAGGAAGAGAGAGAGAGAGAGAGAGAGGGAGAGAAAGAGAGTGCACATGTGTGTAAAGTCCCTTTTTCCAAAGGAGACTGCCATTTTTTGTGCCAATTCTTGGCTTAAGTGACAGCATGCATGCGTACATGTGTGTGTGTGTGTGTGTGTGTGTGACTGTGTAAGTGTGCATCTGTAAATGCAAAGATTTAGACAGCTGTTCAGCACTCCAGACATGACCTCCTTGCCACCCCCTTCATCCAACAAATTACAGGCTTTGGTGTTGTCATTGTCACTTGATATTCAATTGCTATCACTGTCCCTCACTGTCTTATAATAGTGGTGACATTTTATATGATAATGTCAACACCCACTTCACTATTGCCTCGTCTATTGTTTCCAGGCTTCAGGCTTGCATTTAAAAAGCCTTTTTTTTAATCATAATTGTATTTTATATAAAGTGAGATGTGGTGCTGCTTTGCTCATGCATGTTCCATCACAAATGACTCATTCCTTCTGTCGTGTCCAGCCAATAGGAGGAGGCAGATGGGAGGATGGTGGTAGCATTAGCTGTGCTGGTGGCGATGATTCACTCCAGGCTATTTTGAGTGTCTGAGTGTCGTCCTCTAGCAGGTTTGGCTGGGTTGGGGTGTGGGGGGAGTTAGGTTGGGAGATGGGGGGTGGATAAGGGGCGTGAAGGTGGCTGATACCCAAGGCACCTCAGCCCAATCCGGTCAGCACTGGACCAGTCCAGTGTGGTCTGGGTGGGTCCAAAGCAAGGAGTGTGTGTGTGTGTGTGTGTGTGTGTGTGTGTGTGTGTGTGTGTGTGTGTGTGTGTGTTTTCTAGTTCAGGACGGTAAAGAGCAAGGAAGTTTGTGTGTGTTGTGTGTATGTCTGTGAGTGTGTGTGTGTGTGTGTGTGTGTGTGGTCCAGTCCAGCTCGCTGAGTTGTGGCCTGGGCCAGCGTGGGCTGCAGGTGCCCCTGTCAGCGGTGCTCCTGGCCGGGAGGAAAGGTCACTCTCACACATCCAGCAGGTGGGACAAAAGCCTGAATTTATAATGCTGAGATGGAGAAGAGAGAGAGAGAGAGGAGAGAGAGAGATTTGGGTGGAGAAATAAAACGCAGCAAGAAGAGAAAAATTAAAGTCCCCGCCACGCTTTCAGCTCACTCTGCCAGCCCTGTGAAAAAAACGCTAACAATCCAATACCTTACCCACATGACAGCTACCATTTTGCCCCAGACCTCAGGCATGCTGAGTGTGTCGTTCGGTGTTTGTGTTGTAGAGATGGAGACGGATGTGCTGTTGTTGCTGAACATTTTGTGAAACCAGAAATGCCAGCCTGTATAACTTTAGTCAATCCTTTAAACACGCAGTAAAGGGCATCGTTCCAGGACTGAGGAAAAATGAAGCCTTGTGGATAGAGGCCCTGTGCATATTCAAACAAACGAACAAAGCCAACAAACTAAGCAAACAAACACGCAAAAACTGTTGACATACTATAACTGCCAGAATTCTATAACTTCCAGTTTTTTATTATTGTTTTGCTTCCCTACCTGGGAGAAAGAAACAGTGCAGTGGTTTGACATGACTTAATGAGAAATACATTGCACACATTCACTTTTACACACAGGGACAAATAGAGAGGGAAATTAACTTCAATATTATAGTAGCAGTCTATGCAACATGTGGAATTTAAAATTACCAGCTAAAGATAATGACAGGGTTTAGAGTTATATTTAGGAATAGCCTCGGTATCATGTAATGACATGCACGTACTTACTTTATAAGAGTACATTATTTTATTTATGACATATGTAAGAACAGTGTAATAAAGGCTATAGATAAAGCAGGAGTGGAGTTTATTACTGTTTATTAGTATTCCAGTTATTCAATGTGTAATGCAATGGTTTAATGGTAAAGGGAAAAAACACATATATGTGTGTACTTACAGTATGTAATGTAGGTGTGTCTTGTGTATGCAGCTCTCAACTGTGTGTGTGTGTGTGCAAAAGACTAACTAAACTGTACACGTTTTTTTTTTTTTTTTAATTTAGGTAAAGCTCAAATCATAGCAGTTAATTAATGATTTATGAACAAAAGCTGCTACATCACATCCAGTCTGCCCTATTTCCAATCAATAGAGCCAAATGTACTCTCTAGCCGCAGTGATGCTAATCCTCCACCTCCACCCCCCCCCCCCACCCCCCAAACCCCACTCTTATGCCCACGCGCATCTCAGTTCATCTCAAATATTTACACTGTAGTGATATATTAGCATTTACTTTATCTGAATGATAATATGGTAAGGAGAGCAGTTATCAATATATGTGCCTGCCTAGCACCCAGTAGAGAGGGAAAGCACTGTGTGTTGTCTTTGCTCAATTAAAACAAATGGGCACTGTGTCCTGCCGCAACAGTGGCAGCCTGAGAGAAATTGTAGACGGAGTCCTTTTAGCGTGGTCTCATTGATTAGGCTCATTAAAGACCCAGTGTCTTACCGCAATGGGTTTTTAGAAAATATTGCTTTCTTTTCTTCTGCCTGCGACGTTCCACATGCAAATTGGTGAATATCCCAATTTTCATCATTTGGGGGGCCCTTATTCTCAGGTCATTTCCTGATAATCATAATGTGTACACACCATTCTGCACCATGCCAGGCTCATTAATGCTTATGTGCACGCCAGTTTGAGTGTGTTTGCATGTGTGTGTATCTGTGTATGTGTATGTCTGTGTGTGTGTTTGTGTTCATCTGATAATATGTGTGTGTAATGTGCCTGTTCTGGAAGTAGTAGCTGTGTGTATTTGTGCATCTGTGTGAGTGCAAGTGACCTAATGTGAAACAGACATGATGCATCAATCTCAGATGTATATATGGTTGTTCTCTTTCACCCCCAAAGCAATTCTAAAAGGTCTATCTCTGATGCACTTTTTCCACTATACTGGTCTCAGTTATGACAAGAGGTCTCACCTCATAGAAATACACCTTCCATCCCAGTCTCCCAAGACTCACCAATACCATCAAGCCTCCAGCTTTCCTCACATCTCTAATGCAGTGTCAGACATCTTAAATTTCACATTGCTTCTTCTCACCCTTTCCCCTAGCCGTCTATATTCCTCCCCCGGTTTCTTACACACTGAGTTTGGAATGGTACAAACTGACTCATCTGACCAAAAAAAATAAAAAATCTAGACAGCCACTGTCTCTAAATTATGATAAACTGCAATTGCCGCCATGTTTCTCTCTCCCTCTCTCTCTCTCTCTCTGTGCCGTTTTTCCTGTGGTTGCCAGGCTGAAGGAGTACGGTGAATTCGATGGCAGCTTCGGCTCTGCCGTTGGCTTTGGTTTTGGCTCTGCCGGCTCGGGGAGAATGGAACAGTGTGAGAGGGTCATGTCGGAATGGAATGATAGCTGGAACCCCAGCAGGGTCCCCTTCTCAGATCCCTCTCTCCAAATGTGCAATGCCTTGTTATCGAGCCTCCGTGCACACACGGATAAATATAAAGGGAGCTTATTGGTTGTGATATTTTTTTCTCTCTCTCTCTCTAATTAAAAATGTTTTTTTCTTGGAGGGAGGAGTGAAAAAAAGAATGAAATAATAGAATAAAAGGAAAATGACCGATAAAAGAGAAAGAAAGAAAATTGATTAGATTTCAAATGCTTGTGTTGGTGTTACAGATCCTCACAACCATTAAGAGGTGTGGGTTACATTAAAGGCGGGCAATAATTCATTATTCTTGTTTTTCCCTTTTTAAAAACTCCTCTTTTCTCCCCCTCCCTCTATCATAATGGCTATACTTTTTTATCTTCCCTCCTCACCCTCTCTCTTCTCCTCCTCCTCCTTTTTTTCTCCTTTCCCCCTCTCCTCCCCCTCCTTCCTCCATCTCCCCTCTCCCCCTCTCCTCCCCCTCCTTCCTCCATCTCCCCTCTCCCTCTCTCCTCCTCCTCCTCCTCCTCCTCTTCTTCCAGTGTTCCCCTGGTGGCCTGAGCTGGTCCAGATTCAGTGAAGCAGGGCTCCTTTTTTGCCTCTCCCCCTGCATCTCTCTCTCTCTTTCTCTCTCTCCCCTTCTCTGTCTCTCCACCATTTCTCCAAAATAAGCACTATTTACAGGGCCTGTTTGATCCTCTGTGTATGCAGGCCTTAATGTCTGGCCTGTGTTTTGCAAGCAGCAGGTAGTCACAGGCAAGCTGTTGGAGGGTCATCATTCTTTAGTCGAGCTGTTCCACACACCCAGATGGGGACCTTATGAACTCTGACAGAGGTCATTTTTAAATTACCCCCCAACCCCCTCATCCCCCCCGCCATCCCCTTTCCCAGAATCCTTTGTTTTAGTATGGACACATTTTTTGAAATAGGAGCTGGGTGGAAAATTAAAGAAAAAAATGAAGGGGATCTCTTCTGTGAACTGCCATTAAAAGGCATGTTTTTATTGTCAGCCATTTAAATCACCAGTGGTTTTTTAAAAATACTACTACCACAAAAATCGATTTTTAAATATGAGATTGCTGTTTTTCATACTCTGAAAATGTCATTCGAAATCTGATAGATTTAAGATTATTACTTTAATAGTATGGGGATACGTCCTTACATTGTTGTTGTTGTTCTTCTTCTTCTCCTCTTCCTCATGTTTCATCTGGTCTCGAGGGCTGGAATGCCTGAGAAAAGCAGGCTTTGGATGGCAGACATATTGGCTGGTGTCCAGCTGGTTGGAGCCAGGCCTGCCGTTGCCTTTTATGGTGACGCTCCATGCTGTATTAGAGACAATCGGCCCGATGTTCCTGACTGTCCTGGGAAATGAAACCCAAACAATGGGCTCTGAACCAGACAGAAGACACGGGCCAGTTACCAAGTCCATCAGAACCATGCCTGAATGGAAATCATCTTTTTAAGCATCAAAGTAAATAAATAAATGATTGTACGAATGAAAAAAACACTTTTGTTTTACACTTTGATGGATATCTTTTTCATATAAAACAGTGTACATGTTTCAGTTTGCCTGCGATTGTGTGTGTACTAGGGGCAGGCATTGTATTTGTGTAAGCATGCTGTGTGTGTGTGTGTGTGTGAGAAAGAGAGAGAGAGTGAGTGTGTGTCAGTGTGTCCATGTGTGTGTGTTATTTCACACAAGTACAGCTACCTGCACTATCTATGTGTAGTGAACATATTTCCCCCCTCCATGTTTTTGGGATGCCCCACTCTGAGTCCATTTAGATAAGTCTCACCCTTACGAGGGACCGCAGGTCTGCTCAAAGCCATGACCTCCTCCAAGCTTACTTTGGAGCCTTTAAACCCCCCCCCCCCACACACACACACACCAGGCCCTCCTTCTCTTCTTTTTGACAGTGGGGAAGGACAGCTTAGTGTGTGTGTGTGTGTGTGTGTGTGTGTGTGTGTGTGTGTGTGTGTGTGTGTGTGTGTGTGTGTGTGTGTGTGTGTGTGTGTGTGTTTGTGTCTGTGTGTGTGTGTGTGTGTGTGTGTGTGTGTGTGTGTGTGAGTGTGTTGGTTAGGGGGGCGTGGGGTTTGGGTGAGTGTGTGAAGGGGGAGAGGGTTTAGAGAATTAGGATACTTCTGTCCACGTTTGATAGAAGGACTGTCAGACTAATCAACTGCCTTGGCCCAGGTCCTGGCATCTGTCATCGGGTTTTCTCCCACTAGGGTGGTGTGTGTGTGTGTGTTTTGTGTGAGTGTGTGTGTGTGTGTGTGTGTGTGTGTGTGTGTGTGTGTGTGTGTGTGCTGGGAGGAAAGGGGGATGCTGTTTCACTGCAAATGCAGAACTATCTGCTTTCACTCCTGGGATATGTGAACCATCTTTCTTTTTTTTCTCTCCCTTTCTCTTCCTTTCTTCAACCCTCTTTCCTTCTACTCTTATGTGTGTATGTGTGTGTGTGTGTGTGTGTGTGGGTGTGTTTGTGTATGTGTGAGTTGGGGTTGGGCTACATAGTCTGTTTCATTCCTGTATTCCATTCACTGCACAATCATCTTCATCACCATCTTCATCATCATCATCACCATCACCATCACCATCACCATCACCATCACCATCACCATCATCACCATTATCACCACCACTGGTCATTGCTGTGTCCATGAACTGGGCTAGTGGATGAGCTAATCTGGCTTCTGTAAAGTACAGGGAGCAGGAGAGGTCCATGGCTCTGGGTGTATGGGATGATGAGGGCTGAATGAAAGGAGGCTGGTGGTGGGTTAAGGGGCTTGCAGATGGCGCCCATTGCAGTTGGCCCATTGTTTTCCTATGGAGAGGTGTTAACGGCTTCATGTCGGTCTCGACGTTGCATTGTGGCATGTGCTGGCATTTTTAACGTGACACTCAAAGTTCAAATTTGTTGAACTCTGACCTCTTTGACCTTTGAAGTGTTTACATTTACATTTATTTGCATTAATGCATTTAGCAGACGCTTTAATCCAGGGCGACTTACAAAAAGAGGATAAATATTTAAGCGACTGCACAAATAAAAACAAACCAAGAGTGAAACTTGCTAGGAACTTGCTTTGCTGCAGTGTTTTTAGCAGAATCATCTAAATCTTTTATATGTCTTTATATACTGCTACAGCTTTATACAGCTTCATGTAGAACTACATCTCTTACATTATGGCTCTTGCAGCCTCCAATATATCTGTCAATTGCAAAATTGTCATTTTGGAGCATGCGTCGGTGCAAGCCCAAGACAGGCAGTCAGAAGATCTCTGATGCCTTGCAGTGGTCTGTAGTATCACCAGGGGGGTCAGGAGGGAAATGAGGCCTTTGCATAGCAGAGGTGGGAAAATTGTCTATTCTCCCAGACTGGTTTGTCACAGATGCAGTTATGCAGAGGTGAGGTCAGGTTGGATTTGCTCTCTACAAATATACTGTATGTGTGTGAGTGAGTGTGTGTGTGAGAGAGGGCGAGAGAGAGTGTGCATGTGTGTGTGTGTGTGTGTGTGTGTGTGTGTGTGTGTGTGTGTGTATTCATGTGTTTAGACAGAGGGCATGCTCACACACACACATGCACACGCATGCACGCACACACACACACTGTGCATGTTTTGCAAATATCTCCATATTTGTTATGATAGTACACAAACACACATATACAAACATACACACACGCATACACACACACACACACACACACACAGATAGTGCAAAAACATACATACACACACGCGCACACACACACACAGATTGTCTGTTTTACAAATGTCTCCATATTTGTAATGATAGTGCTCAAACATACATGCACACACACACACACAAACACACACTCACACACACACACACACACACACACGTGGCAGACTGCTGCCTCCCTTGAGAGAGCATAGAGAGCTGGAGGCTGTCTCACACAGTCTGTGTTGATATTGTTCCTGCTTGTTGTCCTGGAGCTGACGGGGGGATTGTTGTGCACTTACCACACGAGCTGCTGCTGCAGCCGCTCCCTTGCTTAATCATTTACTCTGATTTGTTTGGACAGCAGAACTCAAGCAAACTGGCTGTGGGCTGTAGTAGAGGCAGAGGAAGGGAGATACAGAGAGATGGAGAGAAAGAGAGAGAGAAACAGAAAGAAAGCCAAAGAGAGAGAGAGAGCAGTCTTTATTGTTCTCTATTGTTTAGAGGCCTGAGGCACAAATGTAAAACGGAGAGAGAGAGAGTGTGCAAACGAAGAATTCAATTCAATTCAATTCAGTTTTATTTATACAGCACCTTTTACAATAGTATTGTCTCGTGGCGCTTCACAGAAGAAGCACCCAAGAGCAACAGGGGCAAGGAAAAACTCCCTTATGTGAGAGAAGAAGGAACGAAAGACACAATGGAAGCATGTATGGTGATTTATTGTCCAGTTCTAATGACCCCTACTGTGCCTTCTCGACCATACACCTGAAAACATGACAAAAATCAGACCGACATTTAAATGTCCATATTTGCCCCCCCATCACCACCACCCTGGGACTTTTAAGATCTTCACACACACACACACACACAGAGGGAGACAGAGAGAGAGAGAGAAAGCGAGAGAGAGACCACCTCTGCTGCAAAGGGATTTTATCACAGATGTCTTTGAAATGGACTGGAGTTCTCCACCATGACACCATAAGTTCTGCTCTACTCCCAGGCCTACAGGTAGTGCAGGTGCTGCAGGTGGTAGCTATGCACAGCACTTATCCCTAACTCCAGTGTTTGACAGACATCTTGACAATGAGATGGCAAGACTATTCGACTCACCAGATGTGTCATTTCCTGTGCTGGATTGTAGTGTTTTTGGCACACTGTTATCAGAAAGATGTATGGTTCTGTTTGAAACATATGGATTGCTTTCATGGTTAAATTATATTGATGTTGTGTTTGTTTCTGTGTGTGTGTGTGTGTGTGTGTGTGTGTGTGTTTCTGTGCGTGTGTTTGTGGTGATTTACCCAGCCAGAAATGTTTATTGACAAGCATGTTGCACTGGGGACTCTTTATGTTGTGGTAATTGTGTGTGTAAACGTCTGCCACATGTGGTATTTCTTGTGACTACAGAGGAAGTGTGTGTGTGTAACAGTGGACACTTCGCTACCTGTCACAGTTCCCCTCCCCCTCCCTGACCAAAATACACACATTCTCTCTCATACACACACACATACACACAGACACATTAACACATAATAATGTAAACACACAGTCACACACATGAAACACAACAGAAATGTTTATTGTTCACCCATGCATCACCAAACGGTTTGGCCATCCTTCCTCACTAAGCACTACCCATGAGCCTCTGGGTGTACGCTACTTCAGAGGACTGCACTGCATTTATTTCTATGGCTCCTCACAAAACACTCTTTTGTTATTTGTTAGCTTAATTTAATCATTGTTGTTCCATATTTACTTTGAATGGATCTGTCTGCTCATGTCTAAGAAAAATAGTCTACTATATTTTAGATTATACATAGGTTTTTTTCTGTCTCTAAAATACTGTATTTATTTTGTGTGTCATTTTTTAAGGCATGGCCATTAAATGTACTTGCCCTTTATACTGTTTTGCTTAACAGTGCGCTGTTGTTCATGCCCAGTGCAAAGACTTATTATTCCTGATTTATCTTTATTCTCACACAGCCATGTTTGACTTTTCTTCCTTTCATTTGTCTTTGTTCTGTTACCCTGTCCAATGAAAGGTGGTGTACTGCAAGACAGTATGTAAATGAAAACATGCAAGCTTCCTTCCCATGAAGGAGGTCTTGAACCCTCCCTTATAGCCTTCCATCTCACTCTCTCTCACCTCCCTTCTTCTTTCATTCCTTTTCCTGTTCTCTCTCTCTCTCTCTCTTTCTGACTTTAATTTGCTCCTGCAGGTCACCAGCTGTCAAAAAGCGAACCTGAAAGATTCTAAAGAGGCAGAGCAAGAGCTCAAATCAAGCAAGTGTGAGAGAGAGAGGAAATGAAAGAGTGTGAGCATGAGGGAAAAAGAGAGAGAGAGAGAGAGAGAGAGAGAGAGGAAGCGTCAGATAGAGATGGAAAGAGGCCGCCATTGCCGTTGGCCCGGCGACACCGTGGCCCACCCACCAGCTCCAGCGGGGAAGCTCAGGTAAGTGATCCGGAGCCGCCTCCAGCCTACACAGATGTTGCCCTCGTTTTTCCCTCCTTCGTGCTACCTTCTTCTCCCCCTCCCTTCTTTCTCTCTCTCTCTCTCTCCCACTCTCTCACTTTTTCTGTCTTTCTCAGCCACTTTTCCCCTTCCCTCCTTCCCTGTAAGTCTCTGAAATCTCCTTGAAGCACCCGAGAGCAGACAGCAGTGGCTGAGACGGCCACCGCTGGTTAACTTTCAGAAGTTTGACGCCTGGTTGCATGCATGTCTGTGTGTGTGTGTGTGTCTGCGCGTGCATGCGCGCGTGTGTGTGCGCATAAGTCGTAGGTGTCCTCAGAGAGGTGATACACAGGTAGGTCCCCATTCGGCATGCTGGCAGGTGTGGTGGGATCCTGCCATTACACCCCACCTCTTTCTCCTCATCCTCCTCTTCCAATGCCCTCCTCCTCCTCACCTCCGATCCCATTATGTGTGTCTATTACACTCCCAGCCTCCAGAGCGCCTCGCCCCATTAAACTACCTACATCCCCCCACACACACACAGCCAAGCATACACACACACACACATATACACACTCCCCACTTCCATCCCCCTCGTCTTCTATCTCTCTCCCGCACAGCCCTAGGGCCTGCAGGTAGGACGACACGCTCCGATGGCATTAAGCTATTGTGGGGTAGGTGTCAGCGACGGCCACCCATGTGGGCCAGGTGACGAAGGGCACCGTCTGACGTTATCTGCCCCCCCTAGACGCGTCAAAAGTGGTCAAAGTCCACTAATGCTCCCGACCTCATTCTGATACTGACGGTGTGTGTGTGGGTGGGTGGATGTGTGTAGTACTGGGTATCTGTGTGTTTACATGCCAGCGCTTGGAAGTGATAGGAAGAGGTGAGAGAGAGAGAGAGAGAGAGAAGGCTTCAAAAACAGAATTTTGAAAATATGTGTTTGTGTGTGTTTGTGTGCCTGCATATGTGTGTGTGTGTGTGTGCGTGTGGGTGTGTGAGTGCTTCATCAGAAAGTGATGTGCATGTATGCACGTCACATCCCATCCTTATAAGTATCCATGACGGCACTCAGCTCACCTCAAACAGCACTTGATGTGCTACTCTGAGGCTCAGAGCCAAGGTGCTATCTTTGATAACACAGGTCATGACACCAGGTCACTAAAAGAGGGGAAGATGCTAACAGGGCGACTCATCTTCTCCTCTCCTCTCTTCTCCTCTCCTCTCCTCCTGGTTGACCCCGGGTCTTGGACCTCCCTGCTCTAGGTCCAAAAGACCACACAAACGGGGTCAGAGGAAAGAAGCTCCTTCCTGCACTGGCCTCTGGTTATATCATCTCTCGTGAGTAGTCTGACACAGCTGTTTGCCCCATGCCCTGCCTGCCGTTAGTCACCTTCAACAAGGATGAGCCACAAAAGCTGCAGTAGAGACATCCTCCCATTATGACATCACCCTGTCTGAAGACCACTGGTTGGGAGGGTTGCCATGGCAGATGCATCACAAAGCGCAGCAGCTCAAGCATTCAGCCAATGAGGTGACGAGGAGAGGCACAATTTGGAGGGGTGGTGTTGGATTGGCTGGGGGGGTTGATGTAGGGGGGTAATTGTGCTATTGCACCGAATGACAGCTCCTCGAGGAGTCTCAACAAGGGCAATTAATTAGGTCTACAAATGCCTTTAACTGGTTTAAGCGGCAAGCGGCCTTACTCGAGGAGAGCAGGAGCACGGACACGCTTATTAACATTCCCAGGAATTCATTAATGGTCTGCCAGGGAGGCTCTCAATCGCTTCATGAAGTTATCAAAGCCTTGTTTTTGGGGGTGGTGGTGGTGAGGGGTGTGGGAGTAGAGGGGTTGGGATTGGGAGGGGGAGAGAGAGGGAGGCTCTCCGCACAAACTCTCAAACATTTGGCCTCTTTCAACCAGGCCCCTGTGCACTCTTTCACTCACTCAGTCTCTCTTTCCATCTGTCTTTCTCTCTTTCTCTCTATCAGTCTCTTTCTCTCTGTCCCACTTTCAGGGCCATCCCCACATGCATGCCCAGGTGTAGCCCTGCGGTGAGGGCTGGTGATGCTGTGGCTTTGCTGGGGTGTGGAGAATCTCTTTTTGATGATTGAAGGGCTTTGTTTTAAAGCTTTTTTTTGGAGTGGTGTCTGCTTCTGATGTGGAAGCCCCCTTGGTCATATTTGATCCTGTGTCCACCCCCCCTACAACATCCCAACACACACACACACGCACGCACACACACACACCTTTCCCAGGGCTCCAATGGCTCTGTTTCCTGTTGTGGAGGGGCGTTGGCGGGCACTAGGGGTCCTGTGCACTGGCGACTGTTTTCCAGCCGTGGGGACGTCACCTTATAAACGCTTTCCTGTCCGTCAGACGGACAGCTGTGCTGTGTGCCAGTGCTTTCCACACACACACACACACACACACGGTTCAAAATGTCTCTCTTGCTAACACACCGACAGTACACACTCTGATTATCTCCCGTGATGGTCTTGTGCACACAAACACATACACACACACATATCCAAATTACCACACACATAGAGAGAGAGAGAGAGAGAGAGAGACAGAAAGAGACACACACACAGTGCTAATGCGCACCCTTTAAAACTAACACACACACACACAGACATGCACACATACACTGAGACACAAACTGTAATGATGCTGTACGAGTGTGGGTGTTGACGTGCGGTAGGTCACCAGAGGTCAGTGAAGGTCGTGTGGCCTGTGTGTGAGTGCGCACAGGACCAGCCGCTCACTGTTTCCTGCAGGAAGAGTGCGCCAGTGATTGATGAGGGTTCTGTGGCCATTGTTAGACCCTCGCCCTCACTTTTTGTTTAACTTTCCCCTCTCTCCCTTTCTGCCACACACACACACAGGCTCAGATACACACATATGCTCACAGATATACATCACACACACACATACACACACACACACGCTCAGACACAAACATATGCTCACAAATATACATCACACACACACATACACACACACACACGCTCAGACACACACATATGCTCACAGATAAACATCACACACACGCTCAGACACACACATATGCTCACAGATAAACATCACACACACACACACACACACACACACACACACACACTCAGACACACACATATGCTCACAGATATACATCACACACATACACACAAACACACACACACACACACACACTCACTCATGCTCATAGACATTCATTACACACACACACACACGCTCAGACACACACATATGATCACAGATATACATCACACACACACACACACACACACACACACACACATACACACACACTCACTGCTCACCCCTTAGTGACCCTCTTTACGTACATGCTGTCACCAGCCTATTATGCCCACCAGCATCTGATCTGAGGTCTGAGCATCTGATCTTAGCCAGGGGCATGCCGCCTGGTTGGCACGCGTTGGCTTGTTTGCCCACCTCTGTCACCAAGCAGTGAGCGGAGGGAGGCTGTTTAGGCGTGCCATGATCTACCCTGTGCCCTTCTACCTCACTTACGCACACGCAAACACACAAACACACACACACACACACACACACCAACGAGCCCGCCACACGCCGCGCCACCACAGCTTTGCCCAACAGCCTGCAGCTCTTCCTGCATGGTGCTTGTGTTGGCAGCTGCCAGGATTTTCCCACTGCACTCACTCTCTCTCTCTCTTTCTCTCTCTCCCCCTCAATCTCTCTTTTTCCCTCTGTCTCTCGTGCGTTGAGCCCACTTTCATCCTTTCGGAGTGGGCCAAGAGGTTCTGGCCTTGCTCTCAGGCCATCCAGGATCGTAATGTTTATACGGGGCCGATCCTGACCACCACCCCCCCTCCTGGGAGTCTCTTCCCCAAACAGAGCCATTAAAGCGGGTAGGTGTGCGAGTGTTCGGCCACTGCTTCAACAACAGTGTTTTTTTTTTATTTTTTATGAGGCCTTTCATAATGTGTTTGCATTGTGGCTTTTGATAATATTTTTCCAGAGAGGACAGAAATCCCAAAACGAAACATAGCCTGCAGCACAACTCCCACCGCAAGTCCAATCCAGCTGCGTTTTTTTTTTCTTTCTTTTTTTTTCTTTTCTTTTTCCTCATGCATTCTATCCACCTTGTTTGTTGATGAAGTCAGTGTCAATGATTTTTTACCTTTTTGACTCGCATTAATGTACTAACTTATTCAGGTTTGTAAAGACTATTTCTGATCATCTCCCAAATGCTGTAGTGCCTGAAGATGTTATGGAGAGAATAAAAACCTGAGAGGCAGGGCCAGTTTCACCTCTTTCTTAACTACCTTATTTAAAGATAAAGTGCATTCCCAGGTGAGCAATATTAAAACACCTGTCATGTCTTCCTCCTTCCTCCCTCCCTTCTCCCAATTCTTCTCTCTCTCTTTCTCTCTTTTCCCTCTTCCTCCCCCCACCATCCCACTTCTTTCTTTTTGTCTTTCATCCCTCCTTTTGTTCTATTGCTTTAGCTGCTCATTACGGAGGTCCATCCTGTTCAGTGCCACCTCTGAGAGACCTGGTACTACCCCCCCCCCCCCCACACACACACACACACACACCACTCCCCACCCCTACCCCTGGCCACCCCCTACCCATCCCCCCACCTCCCCCGATGCCCAGATCTGACCAGCACCGGGTCAGCTGGTACCAGGGGCCAGCGGTGACCTGTGGCCAAGTCGGGGGATTTATTCTAATAAGTCTGGGCCCTCTTTGACAGGTTAAAGCTGACCCCGTGGGCACCCACGTTGAGATCCTTGGTGTCAGCGTCCTTGTGTTCCCTGTCCACCGTTATCGGCAGGGGCAAGAAAAATGTTAATTCAAAAGCGCAGCACAAAAATAGATGATGGGGGCTTGTACCTTGCCTCCCCTGAAGACCACCCCCCCAACGCTCCTGTCTCCACCACCAATGCCACCTCTCTTCTTCCAGCTACCGCTCTCCTCATTTTTTCACTTTTTTTCTTTTTTTTTCTTCTCCTCCTCCTCCTCTCTCTTTCTCTCCTGCTCCTCCTCATACTGTCTGTGCTTGACAACCGGTGTTGCTAAGTGAAGCAGGGCAGCCCATCATTTCACGTTTAGGCAAGCATTAGCTCACTTTACTGCTGTGTGTGTTTTCTTTTTTTCATTTCTCTCCCTTTCTTTCCCTTCTTCTCCTCTCTCTCTCTCTCTCTTCTGAAACATCTGTGCCAGAGGCCTCTCTTGTCACCAAGCATGGCGCTACATGGTACACATGGTACAACCAATGTGCTGTACATTATGTATGAAGCCCACCACTTGAATCCCTGTTATTCACACCAGAGAGAAACTCTCTCTCTCTTCCACTCACTTTCTTGCTCTCTCTCCTTCTGTCCCTCTATCTCTATTTACCTTTTGCCTGTCCCTTTCTCTCTCACTCTCTCTCTCTCTCTCTCTCTCTCTCTCTCTCTGTCTCTCTCTCTTGTGGACAGATGAAGATGGCTGTTTTGCTGTTTGATCCAGTGTGAGTTTTTGAGAGGGGTTGAAGAGGCCTGTGAATTAGGCCCATTGTTGTGACGACTGTTTCGGGGGGCTTTTCACCCGTGACGTGTCTAAAAGGGCCCTACACACTTCATCAGTATTATTGCTTCTCCCTGTGTCTCTGTGTGTGTGTGTGTGTGTGTGTGTGTGTGTGTGTGTGTGTGTGTGTGTGTGTGTGTGTGTTTTCTGCTGTAGGTTATTTGGCAGCTGCTGCACCCCACTGGCTAACGCTATTCACACTGCCCTCCCTTTCACTCTGGTCGCTGCACAATTGATTTCTCTCTCTCTCTCTTTCACTCTCTCTCTCTCTCTCTCTCCCTCTCTCTCACACACACTCTTTCTTCTGAGCCATTCAGTTTTTTTAGGGGGGATGGGGGGGGGGTGCTCAATATGAAACATTTTAATTTTCAGTTTGTCTGTTCGTACCTCCACTCCGATAACAATCAGCTATTCGCCCCTTCTTCAGTGAATCAAGAGGATCAGGGATCTGGCTTGAATCCCCTCTCCTTAGCTAGAAAAGCATCCACTGTTCTCATCGTGCTTTTTAAGCCTCATATTACACATCTACATTGGAGATTAGTCTCTAAAAGTGTGATAGATTTCCTTTTTATTCCCTCTCTCCATTGATGTCAGTAATATTATATCAAATCACAGAATATATTAAACATTAATCTATTTTTTTCTCTCTGTATCATTCAGAGGAACCAAGGCTGACATCACACACACACACACACACACACACACACACACACACACACACACACATACACAAAGCCCAAAATATTATTCTAACTCAAAGTGATGGTATTCCTGTAATATTATAATTTTCTGTGCATATTTCCTTGTGATTATGTGTGTGTGTGTGTGTGTGTGTGTGTGTGTGCATGTGTGTGTGTGTGTGTGTGTCTATGCATTGGTGCCTGCCTCCGCATCTGTGTGAGTATGAATGTGTGTGTGTGTGAGTGCGCATGTCTTTTGATCTGCTCTACAGAAGTGACGCCGGTTAGGCCATTCATTGTGCCATGAATAGGGGGCTAGGCGCTTTGTGCCCTGAGCTGTGTTTGTTCTGCATGTTAATAGATTTAAGTGGCGTGCCTTTGAAGCCCCTCACGGGCGGTCTGCGTATGGCCATATCGAAGTGCTTCACCACTGCCTACACCGACGCCTTATTGGTTCACACAACAATCATCAGCATCTTTGCATAATGGCCCCCGATTGGCTATTATGGAAGAAATGTGGCGTGCAGTAGTGCCCCTTGTTGTTTGAATATAGAATACGTTCTTAATACAACTCTGTTTAGACACTTGTTCACATGGCTCTGTGTATCCTAGGATCTCAGGATGTCTGTGTGTTGTTTCTCAATGGTGTCAAAAGCTACACAAAAGAAACATGTACACATGCATCCATTGTTATGATTCCCTTGAGATTTTGCGTGGGTTTGTGAGTGTAGGTGTGTGTATATGTGTTTATGTATTTTAGTTTGTTTTCAGCTTAAGATAGCATATTTTAGAACATGTTTCCTGTTTGTGTGTGTGTGTGTGTGTGTGTGTGTGTGTGTGTGTGTGTGTGCATGTGTCATGTGGGTGTGTGAGGGTGTTTTGGTGTAGAAAGTCTACATGCATGTGTGTATGTGCGTGTGTGTGTGTATGTGTGTGACAGACAGAGCTTGTGCATGTGTCTTTTGTGTGTGTGTGTGTGTGTGTGTGTGTGTGTGTGTGTGTGTGTGTGTGTGTGTGTGTGTTTTGTGACAAACACAAATCTGCTTCCCTCTCCACATTAGTTGTTTTGGGAGTGTGTCATTGATTTTCGAATCAAACTCCACTCTCTTCGTCCTTCCTCTAAGTGTTTAAATCAATGATCCCTGCCTTTGACCATGCAGTACAACCTCCACCCCGCTCCCTGCTTCTCTCCCTTGGTGCCCAGGTGACCTTGTCTGTGTATGTGTGTGTGTGTGTGTGTGTGTGTGTGTATGTGTGTGTGTATGTGTGTGTGGGCGTGCGTGTGTCTAAAAGAGAGAGGGAGAGAGAGAGAATGAGTACTCAGTGATCTGTATGATCATAGTAGTGTTTTTTTCTATCTCCTCTCTTCTTTTTTTCTTTTCTTGTCTTTTTTTATATTTTGTGATTTCTTTCAGCCATGTAATCTATGCTCCTCACATCCTTTCTAGTAAGCACTCCCTACTAAACCTGTGCCTGGTTTTAAAAATATTTAGCTCTAATATAATATTTTTCTTTTGATTGATATAATTTATTTATTGCCCATATCACTGTATCTTATTGTATTTCAGTGTTTCATGTCTTACCAAATTAAATAAATTAAGCTCAACTCTACAGCGGCCTCGTTTAGCTGATGGTGTGTACTTTTGAGAGATGTCTAATTTGGGGGGTGGATAGGGGATGGTTGTTTGTATATTGCATAGGCATCCTAGTGGACTCAAAGCTACTTTGTTGTAATGCACTGGATTTGCATTGATCAGTGGGGCTTTCTCCCTCAATCCACTCTGTGAGCCTGCTACTCTCCTCCAAGACTGCTGCAGTCCGACATCAACAGAATGTGTGTTCCAGAAACAAACATGGCTAGACTCATTCACACATACTCACACTCTCTCTCTCTCTCTCTCTCTCTCTCTCCTTCCCAGATCATTCCATCAGAACAGTGAGGCAAAGGGGGATGGAGACGGGAGATGAAGAGGGTCGGCCATCGGAGTGCTCCTCATATTCCTGCATCATTGTTTTGCTATTGATTAGATTTCAAACAGCCCCTCCATCAGAATGCAGCACCCCACTGCTTCCTGGGCTGCCAAATGCATTTGCAGGATTTGGGGGTGGGGTGGCAGTGGCTGAGTTCGCTGGTGCTGGCTGTGCTTGTGGTATTGGTATTGGTGTGGGGCACTGGGGGCGTTGGAGGTGGAGAGCATCAGTCTTTGGAGAGGAGCACACCAGAGAGGAGAGGTGCAGAGTCGGGGGAGTCAAGGGAGGTGTGGGGAACCAGGGGCTGCATCACCTCGGCCCGTCCGCAGCTTACCCTCTGACCCCGCACATTCCTGCGCTGGAAAAGTTCAGTGGGTTCCCAGTGCCCACCTGGAGGGGAGCGCAGACCCCGGGCATTCATCAGTCCCCGCAGGGTGCCACTCGGTGCAGCCTTTGTCACATGTCACAGGTACGGGGGCCAGACGGGAGCCCGCTGGGGGCCGCCTGGCAAACAGCAGCTCCCGTTCACTTCAGACTAGAGCAAACACACACCCTCCCACAATACACACACACAGCCTGGGTTGCTAAGGGGGACTCTTCATGACATACTATAGGCTCTATTTTACACAGACTGGGCCAGTCTGCTGGGAATAGATAAAATCCTATAGGCTAAAGCTCATTCTCTATAAGATATCTTTATTGAAGTTTCTCTGTAGTATTAATTATTTTTTAAATGAATAACGGTAGTTCTGTTCTTTGATTATGGTTGGCTGAATCATGTTTACCATTGTTAACATTTATGTATGCTGTATTTTATTGTTGTCTTGTATTGTATTGACACATATTAAAGGGGAAATATGGTGTGAATCAATCAATAGCACTGTTGTTTGAGGTCACTGAGTGCTGTCAATGGGAAAAAGAACCAGAAAATTTAATACAACCTAGACTGAATGGCGAACTGATAACTAATGTTAACTAAATGGGGCATAGTGAAATGAAATTGAGTTTCTGTGCCCTATTCAGTTAGTGTTAGCTGTCATTTGGTGTATGATGTATCAAATTTCCTCGTTCTTTTTCCTACAAACAGCATTCAGTAACCTTGAACAACAGGACTATGCATAGATTCACACTATGGATAGATTTCTCCTTTAAGTGAAACTGACTACTATTAAGCAGATGCTTTTAATCTAAGCAATACAGACTTGCAGACCATTACGAGGTTACAACTATGCCTGTGCCGCTATGTCTCTCTGTTGCTTGCATAAAGACAGTGATGATTCTAGCTCAAGAGACACATGAACCACAACCTGAGCCATACTCTTCAGTCACCACTGTTGCCAGTCACACTGAGGACATACACACACACACACACACACACACACACACACACACACACACAGAGTGGGGAGTCTTCTTCTTCAACATCATAATAATATAGGCCACAATATATGCATTGAAATATGCTGACTTCATGTATGCTATATGATTCTAGCCGAGATGTTGCTGGTGATGGTCATGCTAGACACCCGAGTCCTCTGTCTTCAGCAGTATACTGTAATGCGGTCATGCATAGTCTGGGTGGAAAATGTGATTTTACTGGATGCTGTGTATATGCTCATTATACTGTCTCTCCCGTGAACTCAGTTTGACCTATTGATGATACTCTGTCACTGTCTATGTAATAAACTGTATAAAAACACATAACAAATGAATAATGGCTGTTACTTGCATATGAATACATGTATGTTATTTACAAATAAATACTTGTATTTTATTTACTATATGTGATGCCACCATGAGTGGAGATGGTAATAGAAATAATATAGCTTAATTCTGCAATACATATGAAATGTATCTGTGTATAGTTCAATATGTAATGAAGTATTTGTGTTTGAATATTTTTACATATATATATATATATATATATATATATATATATATATATATATATATATATATATATATATATATATATATATGGGTTCATCGTTCATGTTTGGTTATGCTGTTAGTCATTTCATGACAAAGAATCAGGGCAATAGGAAGCAAGATGGGGATAGAGACATACATACACATGCAGAGTGGTAGACATGGCCTGGCCTTGAAGCAAGAGAAAGAAAGAAAGAAAGAAAGAAAGAAAGGAGAAAGCAAGGGAGAGAAAGGGTAAAAGAGGGAGAGCTGCGAAGAGGAAATGAGCGGTCTGACTGGCTCGCAGAGCGAGCTCCCCTGAGGAGCGTGGAGTGAATGGGCCTCTCTCGCGGGCCCTGGGGTCTTTGTCCCTTCAAAGCGCTGACAATAGGATGTCCCCCATTGGCCACGGGATAAATATTGCCTGTTGTGGGGCCAGAGGGTTTGCACCGGCTGCATCGGCCTTAAATGGAAATCGATTCTGTGCCATGGGGCCCCCAATCTGCGGATGTCCACTGCACTCACATACACACACCCACCCACACACACGCACACACACACAATCACTTCCCACACACACACACACACACACACACATCCAAACACAGGTGTTTGTGTTAATAGCGAGACTGTCACAATCACAGAGAACCTTGTGGAGGTCACCTGGGCCATGTTTACTTCCGATTCATCCCTGAGTCACCCTCATCATCCTTTCCCCCTAAATCTGAGATGTATAGAGACGTGTCACAAGCCATAGAAAGAGCTGTGGTTCTATATAAGGAGGTGTTTATGTACTTCTGGTAACTACTTTGATGGTCATTTTTACCATTGAGGAGGATAATGGTGATAAACTGGGAGTGTCGGGGGTAATCTGCCTTCTCTTTCCACTTTATAGAAACACAGGTTCCAGTGTTCCAGTAGTTCAGAGTTCAGAGGACAGGGCAGTTTGTCCTCATGCTCTCAGAAGGTTAGTCATTGTGGCGAGGAGATACAACTGCTATGGTCTTTGTATTTCGGTTTTGTTCATTCTCAGGTAGGAGCCATGACGCAACCTAACCAGGGCCCAAACCATGGAACCAAATCTAGCATGGCTTCATGGAGAGACGCAGAACAAAATGATTAGTTTACACGTTTACATGTGTGTAGACCAGATGTTTCAAAATGGTTCCTTCACGAATGTCTTTTCTGTGGTGTGTTCTAGCTCTCTAGCTCTCCCCACAAAGCCAGATGTTCCATGTGGGGGGTTCTGGGGCCGCAAGCAAGCGAGCGAGCGAGTAAGCGAGTGCACAAGTGCAAATTGATTAAGGGGGTCCCCGAGTCGCTAAAACCAAATTTTGTTTTCATTTCGCTGTGCCGAGGAACACACAATACAATCAAATTAATTCAATTTCGGACGAGAAAGAGAAACCAAAACTGTTTTCTCTCTCTTTCAATGTCTCTCTCTCTCTCTCTCTCATTGAGGCAGAGGCCTTTCTGTTGTCTCCCTTTGTCAGCCAAGCAGAACAGCAGTGGTTAAATGCGACAATAATGGTTCGGTGAACACCAAATCTGGCGGGTTAAATGTGGAGATGGAAGGGTTAATCAATAAGGAGCTTGTGTGCAGACGAGCACAGATGCACCACATCTGCACTTAGATTCAATTCTGACTATGGAGAATGGATGGTTAGGATTTTACCTCAACCGTGCCTGTGCCATGTCATCTTTTTTCTCCGGCCGAAAAAATCCAAGCATATAATTAGGGTGGCATTTGGTACAGGCGAGTGCCATGGTAGTGTGTCTGTATGCGTGTGTTTGTTTGTGTGTGTGTGTGTGTGAGAGTGAGTGTGTGTGTAGATGTATTTATATAAATATGAGCCTGTAGATGTGTGTCTTTGTACTTTTTGTGTAAATGAGTGTGTGTGTTGAATACAACCGTGTTACTGTAGCGCTCCCATGGAGTGCCACTTTGGCGTGGCTGCGGGGAAACTGTGAAAATGGATCATGATTACAGCGCAGAGGCACCGCCACACCGCACCGCACTGGCTGTGAACACCGCATTCCCCCGCCTCCACCCCCCACCTTATCCCCAGTCCCACCCCACCACCTCTGGGCCAAGGTGGTGCGCTCAGCTCTCATAAGCAGAAAAGCAGGCAGCCATGCGGTCGGGGGCTACGCTAGCCGCTAGCCACTAGCCACTCCCGCTTTCATCTCTATTCACAGAGACTCCAGGCTAGCCGCCTCACCACAGCTACCATGACATCCACAAGCTGGATATAGTCTATCCAAGAAAGACACATTGAGTTTTTTTTCCTTTTCTTTCTATGAAAGGGCAGCTAAAAAGAAATACAAAATGCTAAAATAAAATCACTTTCCTCTCATCTAATCTTACAATATATTTTGGGAGGAAATAATTACTCACACATTTCAGACATCTGACAGCTACGCTTGTCATTAATAATTCATCATCTCTAAATTCATAATATATCATCGTGTCCCCGCCAAGCAACATTTGATAGTACATGAAAGGCCTGGAGGAGAAAATGTTTGCCAGAATCCCATCAAATGATATTTCCAAAAATACTGAGGGAACATGGTCCTCTCAAAGCGTTCGCTGTGGCCCGGCAAGAACCCAGAAGAGCAAAAGGAAAAAAGAAAGAAAGAGAAAAAGAAAAAAAATCCCCTGCTATCTGCTTTCTTTGGCACCACAGTCTTTTTTGAAAGTCCTCCATTTGATTCTGTGCCTTTAGTTTTTTTTTCCCCTCACTCTTTTTTCCTCTCTCTCTCTCTCTCCTGTTCTCTCCTTCTCTTTTCCTGTGATGTCAATTTAATTCAATCTGAGGGACTCTAAGCAGCAGTGTCTTTTAATGTCACTCAGAACGGGCACTTGTAGCACATCAAATTTACTCTTACCTTCGTGGGGAGGATTTAAAGCATAATAGAAAGATCAATTATTTTTTCGGGGCGAATCCGAAGTTTCATTAAAGCCACTTCTCTCCTCTCCTGTTTTTTTTTATTCCCTTCTTCTTTCTCCTTTTCTGCTCCTTCTGAGCCTTTTTAAGTGGGCCATCTGTCTAAACATTGCACTGCTTTTTTCTGATCATTTCCTTAACTTATTCATGAGCCTTGGGAGTCCAGCTTTGTAGTCACCATGTAGCTGCCGCAGCCTACCCCCACTGAATACATCTATGTGCCTGCGTAGAGAGAGAGAGAGAGAGAGGGAGAGAGAGAGAGAGATAGAGAGAGAGAGAAGAAATCTTTTCACTGGGGTCTGGAAAAAATCTCTGAACTCTGTTCATATGAATGGCCGATATTCACAAGTGATTTCTCTATCACTCTCTATATATTCATGTATCTCTCCATCGTCTCTCTCTATCGCTCATATTCTTGCTTTCTTTCTCCTCTTGTTCCTCCATCATCCTCTCTTCCCCTGTCCTTATTCCTCTCATTTCTCTCTCTCTCTCTCTCTCTCTCTCTCTCTCTCACACACACACACACACACACACACTATCTTTCACTTTCTCCCTAGTAAACATAATTTAGCATAGACCATATTACAGTAAACAGTATGTCTTCTCTCCCTCCTCTAGTCTCCATTTTGGCCCATCTCTCTCTCTCTCTCTCTCTCTGTCTTTATCTCCCCCTTCATTGAAGATTTTGTATGCATAATATGACCTCAGTGGCTACAAAGCTCAGCACATTATTCTTGATCACTGGACTGACCCCCTAAGGTGTGAGTTATGAAGAGAGTGAAGAGAGATTCTGTAATGACACTCACATTGTTAGCATTGTTTTAAGTCAATATGGGCCCCCTCTTTGATACTCCTTTTCAATTCCACACCAACAGACGCCTAGAAAAAAAGGAATGAAATGAAATACAAAAATACAATTAAGATAAATAAATAAATAAACGGATACCGACATGGCTCTTGCGTGTCTTTAGCATCTTTTGGTTATTTAAGGTTGTGCTGCTGTTTGTTTGATTAGAGTCTCAGAAGATTTAGAATTCTCTTACCTCCAGATGCCACTCCTGTGTGTTTCAAAGTAAATGAGACCCCAAGAGTGGCAGTGTGTGTGTGTGTGTGTGTGTGTGTGTGTGTGTGTGTGTGTGTGTGTGTGTGTGTGTGTGTGTGTGTGTGTGTGTGTGTGTGTGCATGTGTGTGTGTGTGCATGTGTGTGTGTGTGCATATGTGTATGTGTGCGTGTGTGTGTGTGTATTTGTGTGTGTGTGTGCGCTCAGTGGGCACGTCTCTTAAATGCCCCTAATGAGGCTTCTTGTTGGAGATGATGTGGGCCTTCTTGCCAGACTAATAAAACACAAAGTGTTTTTGGGGGTGGATTTTGAAAAGGAAAATTAAGCACACAATGCAATGCCTCCTCCCTAGTGCTTCACCATAACAAGAACAAACTAGCTTTCTCTCTCTAAACGCTCTCTAACATATTTTTTTTTTACTAATGTACTACTACTAATGAACTCATTGATCCATTCACACATAAACACACACACAAACACAGACACATAGACACACACACAGAACTCAGACACTGGTACTTGCATCAACGGAGGCCATTGATTCCTCTGACCTTTCCACTCTCTGTGTGTGTAATTCATCTGTGTTTCCCAACTACTGTATCCCCCTCTGTCCTGTGTGTGTGTGTGTGTGTGTGTGTGTGTGTGTGTGTGTGTGTGTGTGTGTGTGTGTGTGTGTGTTCACATGTGTCTGTGTGTCTGCATGCGTGTGTGCTTGTGTGTGTGCACGCATGTTCATGGTAGAAATGCACAGTGTGACTGGAAGGAACCAGGGACCAGTCACACACAGACACACACACACACACACAAAACCACAGCACTCAGCTAAGCTCATCATTTTTGCTCTGACTGCTGACATCACCAGATGGGCGATGGTGGCATGTTTTTCTACAAACACACACACAGTTACAGTACAAACTCACAGTTCCAACCTGCTATCTTCTCCATTAGGTCTGTCTTACGTCTTTATATGTACTTACTCACCGACGTGTTTATATAACTTAATGTCATGAATTGGATCATTTAGCAAATAATGTAACTATGCCTTTCCACCTTCCTATGAACATTCTTGTGTGAATATTTAGAGGTGACCCACAGGAATGAATGAGAGCATTCATAGCCATGCAGTCTTCCATTCTCAGACTTGTGATGTTTTTGACGTCTGATGATTGATTATTCTGATCAGTGACTCCAATACAGCATACCTCAATCAACTGGACCCTCAGTATTCAGGATTATTCAACATTATTACTGTAAAGGTAAAAGTATCCTCTCCAGTCCACCCTGTGTGTGTGTGCCTGTGTGTGTGTGTGTGTGTGTGTGTGTGTGTGTGTGTGTAAACGTGTGTGTGTGTGTGCTTTTGAGTGTGCATGTGTTAGTGTATATGAGTGTGTCTGTGCGTGAGTGTGTGTGTGTATGTGTGTGTGTGTGTGTGTGTGTGTGTGTGTGTGTGTGTGTGTGTGTGTGTGTGTGTGTGTGTGTGTGTGTGTGTGTGTGTGTGTGTGTGTGTGTGTGTGTGTGTTCACTGTATGTGTGTATAAGGGGTTGGGTTTTATTTGCCCATGTCTGTTGGTGTTGTATTTGTGGTATTAGCCACCTCTCCTCAGCCAGGCCTGACCCTCTGATGCTTCAGGGCATGGCTGCCGTAGGAACACACTGGCATGGAGCCAAGAACAGTATTTACACTGAGGCCCTTGGACTGTGCTTTCTAACGATGAACTGGGACGAGAGGAGAGCAGAGATGAAAAAAAGAAAAGACAAGAGAAAAGAAGAGAAGAAAGGAGAAGGGAAGTGAAGAGATGAGGACAGCAGAGTGAAAAAGATAAGAGGAGAGATGTAAAAAGGAAAAAAAGTGGAAATAGAAGAGGTTGAGAGGAGCATGATGTGGAGAACACTGAAAGAAAGTGAAGAAGAAGAGTGGGAAAATAAGTGAGGAGGAGAGAAAGAGGGATTAAGAGATCAGAGGAGAGACAGAGAGCACTAGCCATTTGTTAGTGTTTATTCTGAGAAGGCTGCCCGCTTGCCCGTCACTCTTCACTGCCTCATCCTACTGAATGTAACCCAGATTAGCTGTGGAAAAAAGGAGAGAGACAGAGAGAGAACAGGAGTTGGGCTGCCATTACAATCTGTCCTCTCTCACAATAGCCTGGGTCTCTGCCAGGCACGGTCAATCTGCAAATGGTCTTAGAGCTATTTAAAACCCCACACTGGACTAAGCAGCAGCCAGTAAGGTAGAGGACCCACAGTCAGAGGGAAGAATTACAGATTCTTCAGACTACAGACTACAGGTCAGACTACAGATTCCCATATGATGGTTGTGGAAATGAATGGCAGAGTTGTCATTGGACACATGTATGTGAGTATGTGGGTGCTGGTATGTTTCTCCATGTGTACACAGGGAAGTGTGTATGTGTGTGTGTGTGTGTGTGTGTGTGTGTGTGTGTGTGTGTGTGTGTGTGTGTGTGTGTGTGTGTGTGTGTGTGTGTGTGTGTGTGTGTGTGTGTGTGTGTGTGTGTGTGTGTGTGTGTGTGTGTGTGTGTGTGTGTGTGTGTGTGTGTGTGTGTGTGTGTGTGTGTGTGTGTGTGCATATTTGTGAGTGTGTGTGTGTGTTTGTGTGTGTGAGTGTCCCTATGTTTATATTTTCAGTCAGTACATTTAGTGTGTATGTGTCCAGTGTCTATACTTTTTGCAGATCATTATTCTGCATACTTGCTGACTTCTGAGAGAACAGAGCCCTGACTCTTGGTCAGTCATAACAGTCATCACCAATGTACCTCTGTGATATGACTCGCTGCTCCTTTGTGGGCCAGTCATAACAGTCATCACCAGTCTCTGTGATATGCCTCCCTGCTTCTTTGTGGGTCAGTCATAACAGTCATCACCAGTGTACCTCTGTGATATGACTCCCTGCTCCTTTGTGGGTCAGTCATAACAGTCATCACCAGTGTACCTCTGTGATATGCCTCCCTGCTCCTTTGTGGGTCAGTCATAACAGTCATCACCAGTGTACCTCTGTGATATGACTCCCTGCTCCCTTGCTGTAGTCATCTTGATCAGGCCATTTTCCATCGCAGTGCCAGCATTGCGCCCTTGTGTCATGCCGGGTGCATGGAGGATGGCACAGTTAGTTTGATGGTCAGGGATCTCTGAGAGGCCAGACTATGGCTGCTTCTCCTCTCCTCTCCTCTCCTCTCCCCTCCTCTTCTCTCATTTCCTCTGCTCTCCTCTCCTCTCCCCTCCTCTCCTCTCATTTCCTCTCCTCTCCTCTCCCCTCCTCTCCTCTGCTCTCCTCTCCTCTCTTCTCCTCTCCACTCACCCCACTCTACCCTACCCTAATGAACCCTCTTCGCCTCTACCCTCTCTTCTCTTCTCCTCTCATCTCCTTTCCTCTCCGCTCATCCCACTCCAGCCTACCCAAATGAACTTTACCACTCCCATCTTGTCCAGGTCATCCAGTGCTGAAGGAGCTGTCTGGTGTTCAGTCTACAATCAACCCCTTTCCACCCAGCCCCACCACCACCCCTTCAGGACACAGACCATGCTTGGATAGAGAGAGAGAGAGAGAGAGAGAGGGAAGGGAGGGTGGGGTTGGGTGGTGGTGGAGGAGGCTGGTTGAGGAGCTCTCTCTTCTTAAGCGCTCAGCTGCCCAGTGGAGTGTGAAGAGAGGCTAAGCCCAGCCCCAAACAGACAGTGCCAGCGCCAGGCCCAGAGTGTGGAGCGGTCAGCCAGTGGTCACGGCAACGGCAGCGACAACGGCAACGACAGCGGATGTTGACACAGAC
>JAIFZK010000228.1:20000-45000 GCA_027481765.1 Tenualosa thibaudeaui | reverse complement strand
CACAGGCTTTCTCCTCCCCACTTGTTTTGTTATTGCTCTGTCATTGTCAGTTAATGTTTCCTCACTTATTTCTCCCCTCTTTCCAATATTTCCTCGCTAACCCTTGTATGAAAGTGGAGAAGCATTAGCACTCGCATGAGTTAATTTCCCTCAGCACCCAGAGTCGTCAAATATCCTGTGGCAGTCTTCCTTTGTAGTCTGCGAGCCGAGACACCTCATCCTGTGCTGCTGCCGTTTCATTGGCTCGCCCGCATTCTATCCGCCTACCCCCTCACGAGCCTGCATGGGTCCGCGAATACCTGGCTAATAGGACCTCTTCTCACCTGCGCGTCGGAACTGAAGTTCATTACAAAGTCACGCGCCCAACGCTGGGGCGTCTGGTGGATTTAGCGGTATTCTGCTATTCTGTTTGTTGTTTGCTGTTGTCATAACAAGCCAAGGTTGAGAGAAGCGAGGCGTGGAGCAGAGAGGTGATGGCCAGTGAAGAGGGCAGCCGCACACACACACACACACACACGTGTGCGCGTGAAACAGCAGGAACATGCAAACAACACAGTGCAATAATCCCCCTTGAGAAAGCTCCCAGCCCTGCCCAAACGCAACCCCCCACACCCACACACACACACACACACACACACAAACACACCCTACCACCACCGCAGGCCAGCACTTTGATCTGCCTCATCTAGCCCACACCAATCTGGCCGGCCCACCAACCTCTCTGCTCCCTGACCCAGACTTTATGAACGGAAACACTATTTCTAGCAGTTGGAAATCACACAAACACAGGCACACACACACACACACACACACACACACAGATACACACACAATAACAGGGAGAGAGAACAATGGCCTGCTCTACCTGCAGACGTTTTTTTTGTGAGAGTTCCAACTCCTCTGATTCACTTTGTCTGTCCACAGACCATCACACTAACCCCCACCCCCCCCCCCACCCCCCCCCTCCCCCCCCCACACACACACACCTCCACTCCCCACCCATCTCTCCAGGGGTTGCCACTCCCTATAACTCCTAATGTTGCAAGCAATCGAGATGAAACTTTTTTGGCATCTGAAAAACTTTGGCATTTAAAGTTCGTACATGCCTTTTTGTTTGGATTGCCTGAGTAACCTTTGCCTGGTCGAGTCAGTGACAACGCGCGCAAAGGAACGAACGAACGAAAGAAAGAAAGAAAGAAAGAAAGGCCCCATCCACACAAGCCCGTGGCACGCTAATGCCCTCCAATAGGGACACACACACACACACACACACACACACACACATGGCAGCTAGTATCAGCCGTGTGTGTGAGCTCGCTCTGCCCTTCTGTCGTGACCTTTAATGTAAACTCCTTTGTTTAAAGATGCCACCATGCATTAAAGCAACCAGGGTGCGTAAGAACCGTTTAGGGCCAGGGCATATTGGTTGTCATGGAGATGGTGCAAAGGAGAAGAGCATGCCTTCCTTGACCTCAACTTCACCTTTTGACCTTTTCATCCAGTCGTTAACGCTTAAATTCAATTTACTAGCCTTTACTTTTTTCTATTTGCTTTTTCTCACAACTCTTTCTTTCTTTCTTTCTTTCTTTCCTTCTTTCTGTCTTTCTGTTTCTCTCACTCTGAGTATGATTTAACTGTTTTTGCTCTCCTAGGCCTTGGTGGGTGGCTTGTATTGAGTCCTCACTCACATCAGCTGTCTCTGAGTCCCCCTACAGCTGACAGCACATCCCAGCATCCCTTTCATACCCTTCAGAGCCCCTATACCACCCCTCCCATCCACACACACACACACACACACACACACACACAGACACACACACACACAGACACACACACAGACACATACACACACACACACACGCACACGCACACGCACACGCACACGCACACACACACACACACACACACGCACGTGCACACACACACACACATACCCTTCTTCCACATAGAGCAGAGCTCCATGTTTGGACACATGCGCTTTCTTTCTTTCTCTCTCTCACTCTCTCTCTCTCCCTCTGCTCACACAGTGTTGACCAGGCCTTAGGTCTGCCCAGGGCTCCCCACTGGGCCCAGAGAGGCCTGGACGCCACACATGGTCTCAATCAGAAAGGCCCCAGCCCCAGGCTCACTCGGGGGCCCCCGCGGACAGTTTGTTGCAACAGAACCCGCTCTCCCGTTCACCCAGAACCCCAAAGATTTCGCCTGGACTTCAAACAGGACCTCGGCCTGGGCGAGCAAGAAAGAGAGGGAGAGAAAGAGTTTCATAAGGTTCACAGTTTTACTGTTGTTTTGAAGTCGGGGCTCCTCTTTGTCAGGCCCAGGGGTGTGTGTGTTTACACAACTGGCTCTGTGTTGGACACATTGCCCAGCCACCCATACCCCTCAGCTGCCAAGCCTCATCAGTAAATAATGATGGCAGCTTGTGTCAGGGAGGGACCTCAGCCACAGTAGGGGAACCCTCCACAAGCTGGAGAGTCAGCCCACTCCATCTAGAACCACACAAGTCTCTATCTATCTATCTATCTATCTATCTATCTATCTATCTATCTATCTATCTATCTATCTATCTATCTATCTATCTATCTATCTATCTATCTATCTATCTATCTATCCATCTATCTTTGTGTTTGAAGATGCCTGTACATAATCTGTATAGTATGTATGTATATGTTCATGTACAGTATGTACATATCTATCTATCTATCTATCTATCTATCTATCTATCTATCTATCTATCTATCTATCTATCTATCTATCTATCTATCTATCTATGGTAATGCTTAAAATCTTTAATATTTATGTATATTTAATGTACTTTACTTTGTCTCCTTCTGCAATTTTCAGCTTCAGCCTCTTTCTTCCCAGGTATGGAGGAGCAAGGGTCCCAGAGGGCAGATGTAAAGCAGGGCTCAGGCAGTGGCATTAAGCCTGAAGCTGATGGGTAATTGACGGTGGCTCACAGGATGTTCCCTGGATCTCTCTCCAGATCCCTGTAATGAGAACAGAGCCTGCTGCATTCACCATGGAACTTAAAGGTCCATGTGGAAAAACACACACACACACTTGAGAGGAAGATGATCAATGACATTTAAATGCCTCTGCAACACAGACACATCAGAGAGAGAGAGAGAAAACCTGGAATAGATCATATCTGAATATGATGTCGTCAGTCTCCCTGAGAACATCCTTCAACTAATATCAAAGAGCAGGGTGGTACTGTGTGTGTCTGTGTGTGTGTGTGTGTGTGTGTGTGTTGGTGGGGGGTGGGGAGTGGTGGGTTTTGCAAGGTTGAGGAGGGGGCGGAGGACCGTGTTCTTCCTCATGAGCGAGGGAACGGATAAGTGTGCGAGGGAGTGAGAGAGAGAGGAAGAGCGACTGAGGGAGCGAGGGAGTGAGCCAGCGAGTACAAAGTCAAACATGTAATGAGGACTTTATTTAAGCCCTCTATGACTAATGTACATAATAGGCAGGACTGTGGCAGGGCTCATTTGGTAATGACACGTAAAGCAGATGATCTTACCCTGGGCCCGCGTGGCAGCGTTCCAGTGCGGGGAGGGGAGAGCCGAGCAGAGCAGAGAGGAGAGGAGAGGAGAGGAGCAGAGCACGCCGACACATGACACGCCACCCCCTGCTGTCCTTGCCAGCCAAGAAGACCCAGGGCTCACAGATTATCAGTGTAATGGAGAGAGAGAGTGAGAGAGAGAGAGAGAGAGAAAGACAGAGAGAGAAGGGGGCTGGGGGGCTGGGGTTAGGAGAGAGAGAGAGAATAATGTGAATCTCTTGTAATTTGATCGTAATCTTGGGATCGAGGGTACAACCTGTGTAGGGAGGGACTCCCACTGTAATGCGTGACTGTGAAAGTGTGAGACTGGGAGGCACAGATTCCTACAATCCTTAAGTATTTTTTTTTGTTTCTTTCCTAAAGGAGGTTGACCCAGCAAATGTTAACCTAAAGACCTGAAATACATTTCATCAGCATCTCTTCCCCTGTTTCATCTCTCCCATTGAGAAATCAGCTTGAAGCATTTTATTCTAAACAAAAGTCTATTTCTTAGGCTCCAGGCTGACCTGTTATGTCATTATAAAAATTATAACTATGTTATAAATAGTGTAAAACAATATACAATGTGCTAAATGTTTTGCAGTGACATGAATATTGGTGTAAAACGGTACAAAGTAGCTTTTGACCTCGGGTTTACAGAAAGTCTTTTATATGCTCACAGGTCACAACCTGATTGGAAAAGCTTTCCTTTCTTAGTTCCCCAGTGACCTTTAACTGGTAATATACCCTGTGACTGTGGTTAGTTCTTCTGTTTCCAACATATTTCCTTAGTCATGCGTTTATGCTGTGAAGGAGCAGAGTGTTCTCAGAAACATGACTGGCACAACAGAGCTTGTGTGTGTATGTGTATGTGTGTGTGTGAAAGAGAGAGAGAGAGAGAGAGAGGGCTAGAGAGAGAAGAGTAGAGAGTGTGTGTGTGTGTGTGTGTGTGTGTGTGTGTGTGAAAGAGAGAGAGAGAGAGAGAGGGCTAGAGAGAGAAGAGTAGAGAGAGAGTGTGTGTGTGTGTGTGTGTGTGTGTGTGTGTGAGGTGGGGGTATTTATGAGGTGGTGTTAGGGTGAACCTCCCTCCCCAGTGCCCACTAAAGGGCCTGAGTCAATCACTAGCCTGGCTGATTCACTGGCCCTTTCCCCTGCAGCACCCTAAGAGTTTTCGGGAAGTCTCTCGTCCATGCCAGGACATGAAATGAAAGCTGTTATTTTTTTATTCATGTTTATTTTATGATTCTGTTTGGGTTTTTTTGTTTGCTTTCTTTGCTATCCCCATCCCTCGTCTGCCTGTGTGTTTGTGTGTGGGTGTGTGTGTGTGTGCGTGTGTGCATGTGTGTGTGCGTGTGCGTGTGTGAATGTTTGTATGGATTTGAATGGTGTGAGATCATTGCTAAATTATGGTCTGGCAGATTGAGTGGCCTTTTCTCTGATATCCATTGTTTAGCAATTCTCCACCATGTTCTCACTGGGCCTCTTTCCTTCCCTCTCTCTCTCTCTCTCTCTTTCTCTCTCTCTCTCTCTCTCTCTCTCTTTCCCTCTCTCTCTCGAATCCCATTAATAATTAATTGGACACTTGAGGCCCTTCAGCGGACAGTGATCGCTTTTCACTGCTTTCGGCTCCCAGGCCTCTCTCTCTCTCTTTCTCTTTCTCTCTGTCTCTCTCTCTCCTTCTCTCCTGCATGTGTGTGTCCCTGTACAACCATCCACTCAACGTGTCAAACCCAACTAACCTCCACTTACACTATCAAATAAGCACTCAGGGAGCCATGGGAGGTTATTGTCCCCTTCTGCACTCAATGCCAGGACTACTGTAGAGTAGGAAGCACCTATCCAGCACTGCACCACATAGAAAGAAATGAAAGAAATGAAGCCTCCACAACTCTGTAAAACACAAAGACGCACAACCTACTGCACAGCATATCATTTTACATTTTATTCTTTTTTTTTTTTCTTTAAAGCAGTTGTTTGGGGTTGGGGTGGGGGTGGAGAGGAGGGAGGGTGGAGGTGTAGGGGTGGTGGGTAGGAAGGGCACCTGTAAGGGTCAAGGCACCATCTTGGCTACCCGAGGAGAAGGAGAGGAGCCCAGCAGCTCCTGTCGTCCGAGTGGCGAGCCGCCGTCAGCTCGACGTAACCCCCAGGCCACCCCTCTTGGCAGCCTTGTACGTCTCCGCCAGGGCCAGGGGTTTTTGTGGGGGGGTCGGCAGTGTGGTGGAGGGGGAGGGGGGATCTGAGCCTTTCGGGCCACGCGGCGAACACATTTGTACACGTTTCTGGCCATTAACGAAATGCAGAAGTGAGCTTCATTATCTCCGGGCCCTCTTAATTAAGATAACAATGCAAATTCCTTCATTAATAGTGACACGGACAATTTCTCCCCAGGCTCCTCGGGGGACCAGATTATACGCAGGCCCCGTTGAGCAGGTTGCGAGGTGTCACCGAATATTCAAATGGCATGCTTGTTTAATTGCAGTAAATGTAGCATGTCTGGATAGGGTAGAGGAGTTTGAGAGACTCAGAACGGATGGAGATATATGTGTGTGTGTGTGTGTGTGTGTGTGTGTGTGTGTGTGTGTGTGTGTGTGTGTGTGTGTTTGTATGTGTGAGGGGTAGTGGGGGTTGGGGGTAGGGTGTCTGAAGGGCCGTCCCCTACCCTAGGCAGCTGTTTTGCCCCCCCATCACCCCCTCAGTCTTCCTGCTCTCTCTCTAGGGTCCCCTGGCAGGACCATGTTGTTAGACCCTTGTCTTTTATGGAGGGAAAGGTAAACATGACAGGTTGTTTGGGCGCCATCTGTTTGAAATGGCCGCCGCATGGTAGCAGGGAGCTGAACTTGAGAGCTGCACCGTGTCTGTCTTTTTTTCTACCCCCCACCCCCCCTTCTATCTCTCTCTCTTTCTCTCTCTCGTCCCCCCACTCTTTCTCTCTATCCATCTCTCTCTCCCTCACTCTCTCTCTCTCCTAACAGTCTTGTCTTGGATTTTTTGTTCTTGACGTGGCTACTGACTGGAACCTGCTGCCTGCCTGCTTTGTAGTCCGTCACTGTCGACACAACCCACAGGACTACGCAGGTAGAACACACACACACACACACACACACACACACACGCACACTACACATGCTCATGCACATACTGTACCTAGGCAAACACACACACACACACACACACAAAACAACAACAGACAGATAGAGCAAGCAGGTCCTCAGTGTACCGTGACAGACTGGGTTGAATTAACCAGAGAGTCCCTGGCTGATGGCGTTTGTTTGAACAGAACCATGCTCCCAGAAGATTCACGGTTGCCAATTTAAAATTGAGATTTCTAATGGCGCGAGTCACACTTCCCATAACACATCCCATTAATATGTTCTGTGCACCAAGCACTCATGCACAGACATAGTGTCTCCTCTCCCTCCTCTGCTGAAAAATCTCATTCTGAGTCATTTAAAAGTAAATATTTCCTCAAATTTGAATGTCCTTGTGGGGCCACACGGGAGTGAGTTGTTGCCATAATTATAGTCATTCTTTCCTTTTTTGTGCTCGAGCTGAAATAAGGTATTAGTTTGTGAGGATATAGTCCTACTTTCTCTCTGAGCTTTATTTAATTTGCTTTGCCCTAAACCTGACCAAATTCAATTATCCGCACGGATTTCTTACACTCTAGGTCAGTCCAGGGCTCTTTTTCTATTAACACTGAAAGAATTACGCTACGGCTTTTGACATTTGCACCATTTTATTTCTTTTCTCTTCTTTTTTTTCTATTCTATCTCATCTCTTTTTTCTCCCACTCCATCCAGGCATTAGACACGGAAGTCATGTTAATTTCCAATTAATGCTTTGGCTGTGTTCCTGGTCACTGGTCCAGGCGGTGCAGGTTCCACGGTAACACCTAGCCTAATTATTTCCCCGTAACGTACCGGAGCCTCTCGGCAGGGGAATGGAAGGTGAACGGAAGCGGCAGAGGCGGATTTGGCGATAGACTTTTCATCATCATCACCCTGTGCCACCCCCATGCCGCAATATTAGTCTTATTCTCTCTCTCTCTCTCTCTCTCTCTCTCTCTCTCTGTCTATGGCTAATAATTTTCCTCTGGCTCTAAATGCAGTGAACTACTGAAGAAGAGGATGAAGAAAAGGGAGAAGAAAAGAAGAAAGGATAGAAAAGAAAGAAAGGAAGAAAAGAAAAACTGTTTCAGTCCCATACTGATTGTCACCCGTCACATTAACACTGAATAGGTCATTGGTACCCAACTAAGTGGAACTAATTTGGGACAGAATGGCACAGGGATTGGGAGCGGTGTCACATGAAACCCTTGTCGTGTAATGAGGAATGGTTGATTGCTGCTAAGTAGATGAGAATATGGCTTGCCCTGCCAATCCGACCGCAGTCGTGGCATATGATGGTTGTTATGTGGTTTGGAAGGGAGGTTTCTCATGTGTAGAATTAGGAGAGGCAGAAGTCAGTGTGAGGCACAGTCTTAGCAGGCTGGGGAATATGTACAATACTTTGTTTTTCTTGACAAGAGCTTGTTGAGAGAACTGTTTTGCTTTCAAAGGCAAAATAATGTTTGTCACATTAAAACACACACATACACACACACACACACACACACACACACACACACACACACACACACACACACATGCACACACATATGAACACACACATAAACACACACACTCGCACATATGGACGCATAAGAAAATGAACAGTTCCACAAAGCAAGCATCATAAAACAAGCTAGAGCAGTTGTAGTCATCCTGTCTATTGTTAAAAATGGCCATACTGATGAGAGAACAATGTTGTCTTTCCACCTTTGAAATGGACTTTGTGCTGCTGAAAGTGGCCTCGTTGTCATATGAATTTGGATCAATGCGCAAAAATAGACTGTCAACTGGATTACATTATTCTGACTTCATGAATACCAATTCATTTTGTCTTTTTTTTGTTTGTTTTGTTTTTTTTGTCTGATGAAGGCATTGCTATTTGCGCTGGAGAGAAAGAGGCCGCTTGCAGTTGTTTGCTGGGAGCCTAATTAAGTGGAGGCTCTAGATACAGAAGGCAGGACCATCTGCTTGTTGTCTCCTCCACCAGAAACATAAGGCCACTGACAAACAAGAGATGTGCTGCTCAATGGAGAGCCAATTTTTTTTTTTTTTTTTTTGTAGTGGAGAACTTAAAAAAAAGATAAGAAAAAACAGACAAAAACATCCAAGTTACATGTCATGTCTAACCAACACATGCCAGCTTATCTGAAGTTTGAATGGTGTATGTGAGTGTGTGTGTGTGTGTGTGTGTGTGTGTGTGTGTGTGTATGTGTGTGTGTGTGAGAGAGAGAGAGAGAGAGAATTTCTGTGTGTGTGTGTGTGTGTGTGTGTGTATGTGATTATTTGGGTGGTGCATGTATGTTTGAATATCTGTCCATGAATATCTCAGATTTGTGTTTGAAGATGCCCGTACATAATGTGTATAGTACATATGTATATATTCATGTACAGTATGTACATATCTATCTATCTATCTCTCTAGAGTAAAGCGGCATGTTTTTCCACCTATGATAATGAGCTGTGCTCTGATTCGCTGCTGTAGCATGTCAACGTTGCAAGAGATGTTGACTATTTACATTAGTTCGCTAATGTCAGAATCGCAAGAGAAGCAAGTGTTGAAATGTTATTTCAGAAGAAAATTAAGGAAGACATAGACTATGATAAGCAAATCTACCAGTTGCTTGGAGACTGTAAACAGACACTTTGCAATGGTAAGCTTGTAATGTGTAGGGTTTCACACTAGCCAATGTAACCAGATAAATACTTCATTATTGCAATCTTACTGTTTCAACACCAACCATGTTTACAAATTGGCCTGATTTCTCTCTTTATTTCTTTTCATTGGCTATTGCAAACAACAAAGATTTTATTACATTTTCACATACACCATAAACTGTAACTTAAACTTATATAGACCTATAGATCATATTTCAAAAACAACAAGTAAAAAAACGTTTTTGTGTGGCTGGGCACCTTCAAATGCTAATCTGTTCATGAATACAGTGCCTTGCCATCAGAATCTACTGAGTCCACGCAGAAATCACAGCCTGTGAACTCAGAGCGTACTCAGAAATCACAGCCTGCAGACCTGAGACATGTCTTATTTTTCCTGCTCTGATGGGCTGACAGAGGAGTGAGGAGCTGATAGACAGGAGGAGAAGAAAAAGAAGCTGAAACTCAGATCTTTCCCTTGAAGTCCAGGGGCCGTGGGGCCGTACCAGTGAGAAGGACCTTTCAGCAGCTCTGCTTATGGGCATTCCACTGAAAAAAAAGAAAAGAAAAGAAAGAAAAAAACAAAACATGCAGCCACTTTTGCCCCCGACTGCCCAGCCCGAGGACACGTGTCACGCGTGTCAGTCATGGCTGAAAACATGATGTCACTTTTTATCCAGCTAATAACAAGCAGAGCCTGCTGCTGCCGTGGCCGGCCTGGATTAGGTCACATAATATGCCAAGATGTTGCTCTTGGCTGTTGACGTGGCTGAGCCACTACAGATGTGGGGCTTCCAGAGCAAGAGATAGATAGATGGAAAGAGAGAGAGAGAGGGAGGGAGAGATGAACACACAGAGAAACCTGCTCCAGCAAAGGAGAAGGAGAAGATTTAGCCGTATTTCAAGCAAGATCAAATATTGAAGGAGTTCGGGAGGGGCATCCCCACATCAAAGGGCCTGGATCCCACGGCAGCACAGATTAAAGGAAGCCTTGAAGAAGTGGGTGAAGGAGACAAAATCGTCATCCTGTACCCTCCTCAAACCTCCCCCACGCCATGCAACATCATGCCGCTTCACCTCGTCGATACCTGACCCACTGCACTTTTACGGCTATCACAGGCAGAAAGAGAGAGAGAGAGAGAGAGAAAGAGAGAGAGAGAGAGAATACACAGTATATCTCTGCTTGGTGATTGGTTAGGAGTCCTCAAGGACGCAACAGATAACCTTGACTGATGAGTAGAGAACAGAGTTGGCCAGAGAGAGAGAACGGGAGAGAGAGAGAGGCAAAGAAAAAAATAGATTTGACTGAGTAGGGCGAATCAAACGGCCGACTCATGTCTTTCTCCAGTGGGCAGGAGGCGACTGAGGGAGTGGAGAAGTCTGTGATTGCCTACCATGAGGACATATCCATCTCTTTTCTTGTCATTCTATCATACTCACACACTGCCTGTCCCCTGCTTGTCTCTCACTATCTCCCTATCACACTCTCTTTTTAAGTCCCTCTATCCCTCTCTTTATCTTTTCCTTTTTATCCATCCCTCCTTGTTGTTCAGTGTTTCTCTATATCCTCTCCCTTTTCATCCATTGCTCTCTCCCACCCTCTCTCTCTCTAAGTCTCTCTCTCTAAGTCTCTCTCCCTCTCTCTCTCCCCATTTCTCTCTCTCTCTGTCTCTCTTCCTCTCTCTCTTTCCTCCTTCTCTCTCTCTCTTTCTCTCTCTCTCTCTCTCAGTCTTTCTCCCTCTCTCTCCCTCTCTCTGTGTCTCCTAGGGTCAGGGCCAGAGTTTGTCCTCCTCCTCCTCCTGCCCAAGAAGGATTAGCCAGAGGATATCATCCTGTATGGGAAATGACCAGCAGCGACCAGCAGACCCTCATCACCTACAGTGGCCAGTTATCTTGCATCCCTCTCTCAGTTCAATTCAGTAGTGCTTTGTTGGCATGACAAAAGGTATGCTGCATTGCCAAAGCTTTCACATGAACAGTCATACTCTGTTTTTGTGTTATTTCGTTCCAGTATGCAAGGTTGTTTACTTTTTGTACTTTGTTTATTTAGTTGGTACAAATTCATTCACGTATAGGTTTTCAGCTGTAGTCTTAGGACCAACTGCATGACTCATTGCACTATTTAGTTCATGTATTTTAAGAGCTTTGAAGGGATAGGTAGAGGGGTCGCTTGTTCTTCGATGACGCCAGAATTTGATGACTCTTTTTTTCAATTCTTCAGTTTGTGTAAGTTCAGCCCCTCATGCATTGTGGGGAGTCTGCCTCTGAACTCAGAATGTTTTTGCTGAATTCTGCATGAAGAGTTTCAGTTGGGTTCTTGTCTTATTTTGGCTCATCAAAGGACCCCACGCTCCACTGCTGTATAAAGCAATAGGCTCAATTACAGCTTGGAATATCTGGATCTAAACTCTAACAGGCATTTCATATTTAATAGATTTTTTGATGGCATAGAAAACCCTCCTTGCTTTTTTCGTTGAATTATTTCACTGACATGATTAAGTTTCCAGTTGTGCTCATTTTGAGGTGAAATTTAGTTGAGGTGAAACCTCCTTCTTTCCTGAAATGTTTTTTTTTTGGTGTTGGTGGGCCTATTCCATTGAGATTCTGCTGTAGGCCATTTTCTGTTGGAAACAACAGGACCAAATCGTCCGCAAATAAAAGAAATGTCAGTTTAGAATCATAGAGGGTGAGATTAGGTGCTGTTGACTGCTCTAATAGATTTTCCAATTCATTAATGTATATGTTGAAGAGTGTTGGCGAGAGTGGACTGCCTTCCCTCACACCCTGGCCTCTCTCTCTCTCTCTGTGTGTCTCTCACTGAAACACACACACATAGACACACACACAATCACACACACACACACACACACACACACACACACACACACAGATGGAGAGAGAGAGCGCCCGAGTCTACTCACACATGCATGCGTACTCTCATGCGCTCTCCATTTTTCATTGATCCATGTCTTTCATATTTTTTTTTCTCAACAATTTCTGTTTTCATACAGCTTGGTCACACACACACACACACACACACACACACACTTTTGTTCATCACTCACTCTTTCTCTCTCTTCTTCTCCCCCACCGTCTCTCGCGCAGACACACACTCTCTCACTCTCTCTAGTTCTCTTATCCCCTCTCTCCCTGGTAACCTTCTCTACCTCTCCTCTCCCACCCACCCTCTCTCTGTTTCTCTCTCTTTCTCTCAATCCCTTCCCTAAACCCCCAACCCTTCACATCTCTCTCTCTCTCTCTCTCCCTCTCTCTCTCTCTCTGTTCTCCCTCTCTCTCTCTCTCTCTCTCTCTCTCTCTCTCTGTCTGTGGATGTCCTGTGGCTGCAGTAGCATGAAAGCCTCAGAAAGTGAGGTTGAGGAGGGTGCAGATCAAACCCACTCCTCTGCTGCCCCTGCCTCTGCCTCTGCCCCCTTCAAAGGCACTGTGCCCAGATCATCCCTCAGATAACACCGATGCCCTATCAAGAGCCTGTCTCTAAACAAGATAGCATCACACAATCATCACCACAGCAGCACCAGTTTAGCCATCCTCTTCATGTGGTAATTAACCGTGTGTGTGTGTGTGTGTGTGTGTGTGTGTGTGTGTGTGCAAGTGTGTGGTAATCACTTATATACAGTACATTGCTCTTTTTACAGTATACAATGGTGTAAACACACTATAGAAAGGGCAGTGTAATATGACATGTTAGCATATGTGCTGTGTCTGTGTCCCATGTCTCCCCTACACATCCACTGTGACAAGGGCAAGTGTAATATGAAGTACTAGCATGTGTGATGTGTGTGTCCTGAGCACCAAACCTGGATGTTAAGGAAAAAGTGAAAAACTGCAGAGGGAGGGGAGAAGGAAGACCCCTCACACACACACACCATCTGTCTCTCTCTCTCTCTCTTTCCCTCTCTCTGTCTCTCTCACTTTCAAATTTAAATTCAAAAGAAGTTTCACTGGCATGCCCACTGCGTGTTACAGTATCACTAAAGCACTTGGCTCTGGGGTGCGTACAAGGTTCTATTTCTCTTCTTTCATTGGTGGCTGGCTTATATACTATAAATATTATCATATTAATATTAATATTAGTAATATGAACTCCAGTAAGTCACTACATTTCTCCTCACCCTCTTTAAAGACCTCTGTTCTGTCCTCTCCTCTCTCACTCTTTCAGGAGTCCCTGAGACACAAGCAGCAGGAGCAGCAGCACTGCTTGTGACCTGATGGAGCCTCTGATGGAGCTCTGCGTGCCCAAACCAAGAGCTCTTTTCCCAGGACCCGAGTCAGAGCCACAGCCCCCCTCCCCCTGGAGCTCCAGGGCCTTGGGACCCGACGACTGCACTCTGAGGGGATTAAGGGATTTCTGTCACCCACCGTGAGATGGGATCTTCAGGGAGAGCACTGCTGTCATGGGCTGAGAGGGGACCCCGGCAGGATGGTTTCAGTGACCTTTAAACACTGACCACTGATTCTGTGAAACTCTGAAAATGTTGTCCCTCTCTTGAAAGAGTGTGTATTGATTTCTTTTATCTTTGTCTCTCTCTCTGTTTCACCATGTCATTTCATCTTACAACAAGACATGTTTTTTGGAAAGGTATTACACACACATACACACATACACACACACACACACACACACACACACATGCACACCACACTTCTCATTTCAGTATTTCACATCTCCTCCACACACACACAAACACACTTAAATTTCCCCAATTATCACAATTCATATTAACCCATTTTTCCCTTTGTGGTTTTCAAAGGCTGATTAATCATTCTTGTTGCCTCTTTAGAGTGGCAGGCCTGGGCAAACCCTCCCTTGTGTCTCTCTCCTCTCTCATCATTGTGAGTTCTGATATCTTTGACTGTCCCTGACCCGCTTCCTTCAGAACCATCAGAATCAAACACAGGCCCAGTCGCAAGAACCACCAAGGAGCGCGTCTCCTCTCAGATGTGACAGAGAACTTTAACACACAGCAACGAACAAAAGTCCCTCTCAGCTCCATACTGAGGCAACATTAAAGGCTCGCTTGTCTTCATTTGTTAGTAGCTGTATAAGGGAGCAGGTGCAAAGAGAAAGCGAAATGTTTTTAAAACTGTCAGGTAATTCTCCTCCAACAGACACAAAGCCTCAGCGTGAGTCATGTTTCAGACTTTTTTTTCTACTTCTCCTTTCTTTTGAATAATTGCAGTGATTACTTTCATGAAAGAGGCTTGGTTAAAAAAGAAGTAAAGTAGCTGTCATTCTGTAACATCCCATCTGTGAAATTACTTATTATAATGCAGTGTTGGAAAACAGGCTGATTTATTCAAAGTATTTGTGCTAAATTGTTTTCACCATATACAGGTTCCACAACACATGCATGCCGCTTTGCTTACTGCTCCACTTATTGCACTGCCTGCCATTTTGTTTTTCCAAACATGCAGTCATTTTGACCACAATGCAGACATACATGATTATCTTTTTTCTGTTGTAAATGCTGCTGTATAAATATAACTGAATCATTCATTCATTAATTCATTCATTAATTCATTCATTAATTCATTCATTCAGATTGGATGTACAACAGCAATTGACAGGTGCTGTGCTTACACAGTGCATGTGGCCCATGTGTGTGCAGTGAATTTAGACATTTAGCTGGCTTGTCAGTTCACATGTCAGGAACATGTGTTTGGGCCCTGGCAGTGCAGCAGTAGTGTTACCACCCTTAAACACACACACACACACACACACATATGCGTGCGCGCGCCTCCCTCTCTCACTGTGCAGAGAACCAAAGGGGTCACCAGGCAAACGCTTCCCTCGGCAGAGAGCCAGTCACCCCCTCACTTCTCTCTTCTCCTCCTTCCCTCCTTCCACCTCTCTCCTCTCCTCCTCCACCATGGATTGATCTGCACCCATCAAACCGCGGGGAGCCTCATGACAACCTTCACCGTAACCGCAATTACAGCACAGCTCCACAGTATGTGTCCCTTCTCACAGCCCTCCTCCATTCGAGGTGCTGTGTGAGAGCCATGCTGGCTGGCTGGCTGGGCAGAGGGCCTGTCATGCATCTACGGTACAGGATGTGAGCTGGGGGGAAAGGAAGAGGTGGTTAGGAGGTCAAGAGGACGCTCATTTGATCATCTGGCGCTGAGAACGACTAGTCAGTCTGCGCTGCATTTCTCCTCGCTGTAGTTAGGCCTCTATTCAGTGGACAGCTATGTGTGTTTGTGTTTGTGTTTGTGTGTTTGTGTGTGTTTGTGTCAGTGGGAGGTGATGTAACATGTCATTATTTCCAAAAGACGTTATATAGCTGATAAAAAAAAAACAATGTGTCAGTGTGAAACTGTTCCAGTGTCAGAATCCAGTGAATCATTCAGCACATATTTGTGTTAGGTCGCCATGGCCTCTTAACTTGTTTGTTTTGTACTTTGTGTCAATTTTTGGTGTTTGTTTGTCTTCATGCATGCTGTCAGTTATGTGCATTGTTAAACATGCAATGTATGTGGGAGTGTGTGTGTATGCGCATGTGTATGTGTGTGTGTGTGTGTGTGTGTGTTGTATGTCTGTGTATCTCTATGTGGGTGTAAGAGAGCACTCACTGCCAACCTTCTGGTCTGGGACTGACTCCAGTGCACAGGATAAGCTTGGAGACCACAGCTGCACAGACCCCCCAGCCAAGTGCAGTTCCATACAGGTAAAGGCTCAGCCTTTCCTCTCGTCTCCTCTCCTCTGCTCTGCTCTCCTCTCTCCTCTCCTCTCCTCTCCTCTGCTCTCCTCTCCTCTCCTCTCCTCTTCTCTTCTCCTCTCCTCTCCTCTCCGGAGCTCTCTTCTCTTCTCCTCTCCTTTCCTCTTCTCACATCTCATCTTCTCTCCTCCTGTCCATCTCTGCTTGGCCTCTGCTCTGCTCATTTCCTCTGACCTCCTGACCTTGCTGTCAGTAAGAGAGAGAGCCTTACTCAGATGTACCCATATCTCCACAAATACCACACACGTACACACACACACACACACACACACACACACACACACACACACAGTATGTACACAAACACACACACATGTACGCGTGCACATCCACCCCCCTGATATAAGTCAGGCCTCCCTGTCACAGAAGGGGGCAGGGCTTCGTTTGATTTCCTGACACCAGGTGGCAGGGGCGAGCAGGTCCGCGCCCATACGCCTGGCACAATGACGAGGTGGGGGGGTGGGGAGGAGGAGGGAGGCAGGGGTGAACCCCGCCATCTGACGAGTGGGTGCCCAATGGTACAGAGAGAGAGAGAGAGAGAGAGAGCAAATGAAACAGATATGAACTGAGTGTAATTGAGAGAGTAAGCAGTAGGAAGAGAAAAGGGAGATAGAGTGAAGGAAGGGAGAGATAGATAGATAGAGAGAGAAAGAGAGAGAGAGAGAGAGAGAGACCACTGGCCTCCACTACAGCATTCATTTGAAGGACGACCAGCGGCAGCAGCAGCATCAGTGGTGAGCAGAGAGCCAAGCAACACAGCTGGGAATCACCACCCCGCCATGGAGGAGATCAGCATCCTTCATTAGAATTCAAAAAGAGCAGAGAGAAGAGAGGGAGAGAGAGTTAAGAGAGAGTGAGAGAGAGGTACAAGTGTGTGTGTGACGGCACGGCAATGTGTTCACCTCGGCCAACCCCATGCAACACCCCCAATGTGCCACGTGAAGGAGCGAAGGTGCTTCATTTCAGCGGTCCACCTGGGACTTGTGGGGGTGTTTTGTACTCTAGTGCCGTTTGCTGCATAATAAAAGGCTATTCCCATATAAAGACACCTTGAACCCCCCACTGCATACCCTGTAAGCTCAAACCCTGTAATTCCTAAGTCCAAAAAAAAAGTAAAACAAAAAAAAAAACAGAATAGTACTAATGTGGCTGAGTGCAGGCACTGTGTGTGCTAGAAAGAGACTTTCAGTATCACTTTCAAGGTTTTATTGCCTTTAAAGTGAGGTGGTCACACGTCGAACCTCCAAATCAAACAGGCATGCACAGAAAGAAAAACACGGTGAGCGGAGGGGCTCTGAAAACAGCTTTAAAAGGACCCCTAGTGTTCGTGAATTTAACACCACTCTTCAGCTGGAAGTTCCATCAGGCTGTGTGGGAATTGTGGCAAATAAAAAAGTTACACCACTGCCGTGCGCACACGCTTAGGACTGTTTATCATCTTAGCCTCCAAGAAAGCATTCCTGTCATGTGAGTGTATAGGAGTGTGTTATGTATGTGCATGTGTGTGTGTGTGTGTGTGTGTGTGTGTGTGAGGGTAAATGTGTGTGGTCAGTCTTTGTATCCACATGCTGCATGTGCCCAGTGTGATTCTGTGGACATGGATTTTATGATTGTCCTTTGGAAAGTGAGGGTGTGGTAGTTAGAGGTTAGAGGTTAGAGGTTAGAGGTGAATGTGTGAGAGAGGCTGTGTTTGTGTATGACACCTTTGTGCACTGCACATCTATGTCTACCTGACTTTATGTTTTTGTGTGATTGTGTGTGTTACATGCATGTACTTTTTGATGTACGTGGATGACTGAGTGTGTGTGTGTGTGTGTGTGTGTGTGTGTGTGTGTGTGTGTGTGTGTGAGCATGTGTATGACAGCTGCCTGTGTGGTCTCTGCTATGCTCTGCTCCTAAGGACTAGCTGAGGTTGGTCATAGATCTGTGCGGGGCTGTCAGCTGACCCCTCCAGCTCTCTCAGGACCACAGCGCTGCGTTGATCTGCCCAGTGCTCAACAAGGCCTGCCCGTCTTGCCGTGGGGCTGCTTGTGTAGGGACCCAACTCCCTCTGCTCAGGTTACAGCTAAGAGTCCCGCCTGCCCCAGCTAAGAGCCAGGCGACACCCGAGAACGCGCACTCAACCCTGGGGAGGACACGAGAAGAGGTGGAGGCTGAAGGGGGGGGTGGAGATTCTGGGAGGACTCAGGCTCTCGGTGGCCACCCCCCATCTCTGTGAAGGTGTCCCAGCAGTGGCGCCAGTGTTGATGTTGGCCCCGCTCCGCGCTGAACCAGGGCCCGAGGGCGCCAGGGACCAACGCAGCCAACTCATGCGCTGCCAAGTTCGTCTCTTTGGGAAAACAGTTTCGCCTTTCAAAGGCACAACGCCGACATCGATCTGCTTTCGCTTCGGCATGCTGCACGTGGGCTTTTTTTTTTTGTCTCATCGCTGTTGTAACCATGTCCACTGTTGTTTGTTAAGAAGCCATTTGTGGTTTCTGAGACACTGCTGGGAGAGCTCACTTTTCCTGCGCTTCGTTGAGGCAGCGAAGGCTCCACAACGCCCGCAATGAAACAGCATCGCTTCTAAGTGTAGCATTTGAAGGCACGTCATGTGACAGCTGTTCCACCACTTCTTTGATATGAAGTGGCATCGACATAGATGAACTTTATCCATGTTCTTGTATTGGAGTTTGTCTCCTCTGAAAGGGAAATTGCCTTCCAATTTGAATGAAAGCGTCTCAAATCTTCACATCCATTGCTACCTTAGACCCCAATTATGATTGGGAGAGTTTCAAAGCACACATTAAGTTAATGGCAATTGACTTGCTCCAAACTGTATGTTAATGTGGCATCCTGGCACTACAAATTAAATAGAGTTCAGCATTAGCATTCAGCTAATATGACCCTTGATACACCAACGCAATCAAATTTGCAGCAAAAGCACTTAGCCTCTATGCTAAGGATTAATGACAAGCATCCAAAACAATTTGAAACTCAATCAGTTGAGCTGAGGAGGGTAAATTTAATATGATAATTTATCAGCATAAGCTGGAGTTGCCTAGCAGGAGGAGAGTATGCAAATCTGCGACCCTTACCTAATGACTAGGAGGGGAGTGCCTCTGATGGATGTGCTGATTTCATTACAGAACTTTCCAGAGTTTAGCAGAGGTGGGAGGTGGGTATGTGGATGGTGGTGGAGGTGGGCAGAAGGGACATAAGGGAACATTCCATCGGGGTTGAAGGAACCGAAACCCGACCGACCTCATACTGGGACCATTCCGGTGGTCGCATTTCCATAATTCACCCCTGCTCCTGACGATGTGACAGCACGACGCAAATAAGTGTCCCTAATGACATCGGATGGAGTTGCGGAAAGAAGCAGCAGTTTTTTTTAACGCAGCGAAGGAGCTCCCTGAGGGGCTGTTACTGCCACTATAGAACATCAGTTACACAGTTGCAACAATAGTCTCTTAATTGATTCGTTTTAATTAGGCGGCGATGGGAGCGGGAGCTGTGTCTTGTCATGCCGTGGCATAGGGGGTCCTGCACAGCCTGTGCTGTCTGCCACTTAACAGTCCTTGCACTTGTCACGACCCTATTAAAGTGTAATTATATGGAAATGAAACCAGCACACCCCTCAGAAGTGGACCAGACAAAGAGAGGATGGTCCTAACCTTTTTGGTGGGTGGGCAAGAAGTGCGGCTAGAGAGAAAAACAAGAGAGAGAGAGAGAGGGTTTGGGAGGGAGATTGAGAGGGACAGAGAGCGAGGAAGAGAGAGAGAGAAGAAAGAAGTATCAAGCCCAAGTTCTAAAAGTGTTTTACCTCCCTGAAAGACAAGCAAAGCAATTGGCAGGTTTCTTAGAGAGACGAGTGATTCACTCTCCTGATGGCTTTTAGAGGAAAAGGCCCAGGATAGGGGATGTTGGCCTGAGCATTCCTCTATTTTAAACCCGATTGTTCTGAAAATAGCCTTGATGTCGAACCACTTCACTCTCTCTCTCTCTCTCTCTCTCACACACACACACACACACACATACATACACACACACATTCTATCTATCTATCTATCTATCTATCTATCTATCTATCTATCTATCTATCGGACTATCTATCTATTGGACCAACTCTGCGAGGATGGTATAGAGGAGGGAGGTGCTGTGACTGATTACAACTTCCTGTCCATCTGAATGGTGCAGATGTCACTCCACTCCCAGCCAAGCGTGACAATGCCCTCAAAGGCGTGCGCGCACACAATGAGGCTTTTCTTCACCCGCCCGAGACACCCCTTCTAATGCCTTTGAGTCTGGAGGTGTGGGGCGTGTGAGGAGTGTGTAAAGTGTGTGTGTGTGTGTGTGTGTGTGTGTGTGTAGGGGGGTGGATGCTAAGCAGGTGGCTTGTGTGGCCGGCGGGTCCTTTCATGTGTCTGTGGACTGAAGAAATGGCTGCCACCACTGCAGCCATCAGTGCCTCAATCCATCGCCATATCTTATGAAAGGGCCAACAGCACAGACTCCCTTCCTCTTCTTCTTCTGGTCAAGGCCGCTCTCTTGCTGAGCTACTGAGGTGGCATTTAGCACCGGATTAAAGTGGGATTGGACGGGGGTGGAGGTGAGGGGTGGTGGCAGTGGTGGTTGTGGAAAGGGGGTGGGGGTTACTCACTGCTGGTTCAGTTGCTTAGTGCCTTTGTTACTTTGTTAGTCTTTGCCAGAGATTATTGGAAGATCCTTTCTCTCTCTCACTCTCTCTCTATCTCTCTCTTTCTCTCTCTCCCTCTCTCTCTCTTAGCTCTTACAGGCTGCAATGCTCAGTGCTTCATTGAGCTGCTGTTCTAAACACAGACTCCAGCCTCAAAAAGCCTCTTGGCTTCTCCTTCCCTGTTTCCTGGTTTTCAGCCACCACAAAGCCCTGGCCCAAACATGCAGCTCCCTTCTAAGTCCTTCTAACTCCTCCTGTTTTCCATGTAACCCCTGATAACCTTTCAGTGTCATTTGAGTGGGCTATTTACACCAAACCTGGTGCCACTTTTGAGGAATGAGAGGTTAAGTTTGGCTGCGTGTTTCTCCTCATGGTCTTTAACGGCAGGTGGAGGTCCAGGACTGTATGGTGTATGGTGTGTGGGTGTGTGTGTGTGTGTGTGAGAGAGAGAGAGACCACTAGGAGTATATGGATTTTCAGACTTAATTATATGGAGGTCCAGGGTCCCATGGTGTGTTTAGCAGGCAGCACTCGCCTCTGCAGGGATGAATAATTTGCCTTTTTCCCCCGACTGCGGGGAATTACCGGCAAATTCGGCGTCCCAGCTGTGTGCCAGTGCAACCATGCTAAGGCGTGTCACTGCCACCTTTGCGCAGGCCGCACAAGAGTTAATGCCCAATGAATAAATTAATATCTAATGAGGGAGAGTGCTGTCACTGCTCCTCTGTCGACTCAGTACGCCTAAGCTGTTTTCCTCATTTTGTCTTTCATTTGACTTAAGCACAACAGCTTGTATACTGTATGTGTTCTGCACGACAACATGTCTATCTAGTTTCTTCTCAAGCATGTAGTATCATTCCTACTAAATCGAACAGTGATCGTAACAGTGGTTCAATGACAGGGTTCTTTGACCTCAAGGTGCGCTGTTTATTTCGTTGTGAAATAGTGTACATCACATTTTAATGTACTGCTGGATTTCTGCACATTTTTTTATCGATTTGAGCGCAGAAGTGATTTCGCAATGAAAAGTACGAGCGATCGGAGATCCTTTGCTCATTTCTCTCCCTTTTTTCTCTTCCTTTTAGAGCAGAGCAACATGCTGGGCCCTTTGTTCGATACTCGGAAGAATCGCTGAGAGAGCAGCTTTCGCAATTGGCTTCCAAGTACCCCAGTAAAAGGGTCAGAAATGTACAGTTATCGAAGACACAATCACAACAGAGTTAGCTTTAAATAGGAACCTCAGCTCTCTCACAGTGCTTGAAAAAAAGGCCTAAATGCTATCACATTACCTGACCATATGCACTCTAACTGTGATTGGGGTAGAACTTGCGGCCAATTAACGCAATTAGGTGAGGATGGTGACAAAAAAGGTTACTGTTTTGTTGTTGTTGTCGGGTGTTGGGCTGGATTATCATTTACAGTAATTCCATCAAATGCCCATATCTGTGCCTAACCCAAGGGCAGGATTAGGAGGCAGGAGCACACTGCCACCACAGCACACCCCTTCGCTGAATCAGCAACTGTTCTCATTCACCGAGAGAGAGAGAAAGGGAAAGGGATAGGGAGAGAGAGAGAGAGAGAGAGCGAAAGACAACATCTCAATCTGACCATCAAAGCCCAATTGTTCCATAGCTTTATACTGTTGTGTGCTTTGGCACGGGATCTTTCTGCGCTGCTGCATAATTTATGGCCCCAGTCTCACAGGAGTGTGATGATTATGTATGAAAGAACATTATCTACAGTGTCGGGACCCCTCTCCTCTCTCTCGCTCTCTCATGTGTATGCGTTTCTCTCTTGCGTGCATGCTCTCTCTCTCGCTCTTTCTCTCCCTTCATCTTTCTTGTGTTTCTGGTGGTATTGTGTTCAGTGGCTGGGGAAAACTATGGAATTTCCTGTTGCTTTGGGCCAACGTGCAACTCTGCACTCGGCCTCTGGTCCAGCTCGCTCGAGCCCGCTGTTCAAAGTGAGCGCGGGACGCGCATCGGGCCGGGGCTAAGAATATCGGATCACCTTCAGGTCAGGGACTAATGGGCCTCAGTGCACAGGGGCCACTCCACTGTTTATTTGGAAAGGAGAACAATGATTGGTCCTCACATTTCAGACACCCGGGCTTTACCTTTCAGGATGTAGGCGTTAGCGTCATCAATCACTCATCTTGTTAAGGCCTTCATTCAGCCCGGACTATGACACTGTAATGACAAGCGGTATTACTCCCCCCTGAGTGTTTATAAACTTCTCCATTATAAACAATGCATTTTGTAACACAGGAGAAACACTGTGCAAGAAAATAACATGGTGTGACTTTGATGTCAGAGTTTGAATTCTTTTCGTTTACCTGAAATGTGCACACTCATTTGGCTTTTTCTGCCAGTCACTGAGGGCTTTATCTGAGGCTTTTAGGATGATGGCCACAGTACTACACTGGGTCAACTATGTTTTAAGAAGACGGCCACACTGGGCAAACTATGTGAAGGTTTTTAGGAAGATGGCCACAATATGACACAGCAGCAGCGGCACAGCAGATTTTTTGAGGACACTGGCTGTAACCAAGTGGCAATAGAGCTGAAAGATACAGTTGCAGCTGCTCTTGACGAGGTGATAGCGATCAGAGGAGATATCGCAGTGCTAGGAGCTACGGCAGGGGGTCGCCGAAGTCTGCGGTTTTAATGGAGGATGTGATGCGGTCCTGATGTAATGTGCTCTCTCACAAGGGTGCTTTCGTATTAGCAGTCACACAGCAGGCGCTCCGAGTTAAGGGACGCGTCGCTGGCGGTCGTGACAAGTGATTTGAGATTGAATCTTTCAACGCGTCTGTGAGCATCGGCTGCGTAATACCGTCATTGAGATATGATTTAATATCCATCTCTCAGACCAATGGTTTCTTGTCCACGTTAGTGCCTGATATCTCGACTGTGTGGAAAAATGGCCTTTTCTGAAAATGGAGTGATATGATTTTTCTTCTTTGGAGGGGAAAAGAACGTCTTTCATCTCCATTTCAGTGATTTTAAGCCTCTTTGTAGACTCGGGAATGAAACTTTCACTAAATGTCTCTTGGGTTGACAAACAGTGTATTCTTCCCAGTCGCATTACACAGGTGATGCTACGCTACAAATCTTATTTTTCAGTCCCGAGGCAGATTTGTTTACGTGTGTTAAGCGTGCGTTATCTGACGCATTGGTTTGTTCCCATCGAGTTCGGAGCAAATAGGTCTGTTGCAGGCTGCAAGCTCGTGTCACAGAAGCGTTCAGGCAGCTTTTTTGATTGCTTTTGCAAGGGGTCATACTGTGCTTTCAATAGCCCTTTCCTCTATCATCCTCATACATTTACACACTACTATTACACACAGTCACACATCTCCTGAGAGCGATAATCACTTTGGGGCCATTGAAATGTACAAGGCACCCCACTTCCAAAAAAAACTACAAACTATATATATTTTTTGTGTAAAAAAAAAAAAAAAAACAGAGAAGCCAATGACATTATTTTTTTCCCTCTCCACAAAGCGTAATGTTACTTCATGTTCACAACTTCCTACTGTGATAATACTGTTTCTGTGGAGTAGTGTTTGTTATCCATGCGCCGGGTTTCATGGTCACATGCGATTGCTGCAGCCTCTCTTGCCACATCTCATGTTTTTCTGCCCCACTCGTTCATCCCAGGGTGTCACTACATTGAGGTTGTGACCATGAGGAAATGGCCAGCCAACGGACTGGGGAGGTCATCCTTCAGGAAGGGACCCTCCACCCCGAGGCGGACTTTGTCGCATCACCTGCGGGTCCTTGGTTGGAGTCCAGCAGTGAGAGGGGACAGCCCGAGAGAAATGAACACCCAGTGTGGCTGAGTGGCCATCACCGCTGCACATTCTAGCGGGACCTCAACTCACCCATGAGAACAATCAACCCCCCACCCCAAACACACACACAAACACACGGACACACACAGACACACACATACACACTCACATGGACACACACAGAGACTACCACCTCACCTCCCACCTCCATTCCAGTGTCAGTTTCAGAAGAGGAAAAAAACCCAAAACAAAGACAAAGTGAAAGAGGAAACAATTCATTCACAACAGGAAGTGCAGCCATGGAGGATAACCCCTGTGCTTCAAACAGACGCAGGCCAGCCGCACAGAGCCATTAGAATAGTCTTGAGGCGGGGGCGGGGGGGTTGGTGCAGGCGTGCTTCAAAGCGGCCCCGCCAAGAGCCCTGGCTTCTCCAAAGGCTTTCCTGCCATTCTTGTGTTTTGTCCCTGGTTTTGGGGGCCTGCTAT